>VXBR01000769.1:146236-163192 GCA_013400215.1 Cisticola juncidis
TTGTTTTTTTGTTTTTTTGGTTTTTTTTTTTTTCCTTTTCTTTCCCTATAGTTTGTGATAAATTGAGGAGAAATTTGTTTTATGCAAACATGCTTGTACTAGTGTTACCTCTATTCTAAGCATTTTACAAAATCTGTCAGATATGAATACAGGGATGAGAATGTGTTTATTTTTTGGTTTGGGGTTTTGTTTTTTCTGATTTTTACCCTGGAAGAAAATTATTTCAATGTGACTCCAGGCAACTCTAATTTAGATAACCCACACTCAGCAGATTGTTGAAGGTCTCATTGTCCTTGACATCGAAAAACTAAATTTACATGGGTTCAGCTTTGTGGGAAATATGCACATGGTGTATCGAGAATATACTTTTTTTCAGAAAGATACATGCATCTTTTATCTTTCTTCCTAATTACTCCTTCAGCAAATTCTTTTATTTTGGTTACAGAATGGAAAATTGTATTTTTTTCTGAATGCTTGATTTTCCTTGCATATTATGTCATATTACTGACTGAGTAACTGTTCATACTCTACATTTCTCTTGTCTTTCTCCCAGATCACTTTTTAAAATTCAAAATTTTGGAATGTATCACTGCTGGTATGCAGTATTCCCTCTGTGAGTATCCTTTCTCAGGATACTGAGCTTCATTGTTTCCAACTTTGCGAGTGTAGAAACAACATACAAACTGAAATGCTTCCGCAGGTAATTTCAAATAATTGTTTAGGTTTACTCTTCTCCCTGCTAAAAAAAAAACCCAAAATGCTCATCAAAAAACTCAAATAATCCAAACAACCCCACAAAGATATTTTGAAGCATAAAGATATCACTATTGAAGGCATCATTATAGGAAACTGTTAATCTCCTCTACCAAGTCAATTTTATTCTTTCTTAACTTTTACATGACATTTCATATGTGTGAATAGACACATATATATATTTTGGCAAGTCATCATATGCACATTAGAGAACAATTTTTATGCTACATGAATACACAGTGATCTAAAATATACACTTTACATTTCACCCACTCACATAATTTTGTCTGAAAAGACTGTCAGAACAAGATGCAAAGTTTTTTTCCACTTCTATTTTCCTGAACTATATTTAATGCTTCAAAGCATGATCAATCTTTTGCTAGTCAATCTTTTGCTCAATGTATAGTAAGAAGTCTTAAGATGTACTTCCTAAAAGAGATATAAAAGTATCATAATATTTTCTATTTTAACAGAGGTGTATATTGCAATATGGGGACTCTGTACCTTGGAATGAAGGCAGGCACTTTGCATCGATTAAAACTTATTTGCTGCTTAAGATAAGGAAAGGAATTTTCCAAGATGTTGTCAAAACATCATCGTTGCTTTGGAATTTTTGCAGTTATAATAGCAGCAGGCACCAACTTTTCAGTTGTAGATAAAATTCTCAGATTTTGTTAACACTCATAACATAAGAGAATTGCAGTGCAGAACTTACAAACTCTTCTTCTAATACTTCAGACTATTACACAGACAATACTAAAATTTATCTTAAGATTATTTTCCTCTTACAGTTATGCTCAGTAAAATAAATGATCCCCCTAAGTTATTGTAAAACTGGCAGGAAGAAAACTCTCTAAGTTAAGACTAATATTTGCATGTCTTTATTTAGGAACTTTATTATTACAGCAATTAGAAGTAGAATACTTTTTCACTTCATGAAGCTTGTAGTTATTTTGATGATGATTCAACTACGTTTTAAATGAACTTCTTTAAAACATAACAAACTGACTCCAGTCATTTATTTGAAGACGTATTCCAGAGTTTTTTGTTTGCAGCATGTGGTCCTAGTGTGGAAAATCATTGCAATGCAGCATAAACTTAAAGCTTCTAAGATTTATAAACTGAGTTGATAGTAGTCATGAACTTCAGAATGAGATTTTCAATTTAATGGGATGCAAACTAATAATAAGTGGGAAGAAACACCTTTATCTGGGAAGCAGTTTTCAGGTTCTGCTTTAAGGGCTTTCCAGTGTAGCCAGTATTAGAGACATATTAGTTGATGCCCAGGGAGGAAAATGAACTTCAAACTAGTCTTTTCTATTAATCTTTATTATATTAGTGTAATATATTAAAATAACATGTATTATTCAGACAAAATCTATTGTATTTAAGATGGGTGCTAGGAAAATGCAAGGTAAACATCTGTAAATTCCTTGAAAAATAACATTTAACAGTGTATTTTTCTAGAGAAGATAAAAAATAGCATGAATTTCCCTTTAGGTTTAATGACATTAAACCTTATCTCAACTGGAGAAACAGATTAAATTACTTCTTACTTTGATTATATATAGAAGCAAATCAAAGATGGATCCTTTCGCTGCATCTCTTTGTTTTTATGTATGTGCCATTTAATTCTCGTGTAATAAACCTGTTGATAATTATGATAAATCTGATTGCAGAATATAAGTTCCAATGATGATGAACAGTAAGCTGTGAGTTTCATGGAACCAAACTGGTTGCAAAAGCTTTTCCAGTTGGAACATCTTTTATCTTAAAGCTCTTTCTTCTCATCTTCCCACCATACAGAGCCAGGTGTGTAAAAAACCTGCTTTTTTACCAGTCTTGAAAAACCTGTCCTGAATATCTTTATTGTAACAGATACCTCTTATTATAATGTATGAGCAAGGACTTCCTAAAAATTATGATGAAATATCACAGTATAGAAGAATTTTTGAAATACTTGTATTTGAAAAGAAAAAGGGTAGAGTCATATAATTTTAAAGCACTTATTAATCAAGTAAATCAAGGAACTGTATTATGTTTTTGGAAGGCTGTTAAAAAGGTTATATGAAAATGGCCAGATTTACAAGACAATGTTTATAAAATTCACGAGATCCTTTAAATTTTTTGAGACTGCATGGTAAGAGTAGATTATTTTAATAGTTTGAAAATAATCATATTTTCATATGAAGGATTTATATAGGAAGGATTTTGTTCTTGTTTTCAGTTTGTTGGGGTTTTTTTGGTTAGCTGGTTGAGGGTTTTTTTCTTTTTCTTTCTGGAAATATGATAAATGTTTTCCATTTCACAAAGTACTTAGTTTCAAATATAACGTACTAGTAAGCAATATATTGGAGAGGTTTGCAGTGGTGGCACATATATAAAAAATGGATTAGGAAACTGGAGGGATGATAACAAGCTTTTGACTCATAATTGTCATATTATTACATTTACACTTTTAAATAATTTTAACAATAAGTAAGATTTAAAATATATATATATATATATATGATATTTTCCTGGAGCCAGAGGTGCCTGAGACATCAGAGGTAAATTTATATTATATAATTATTTTTAAATGTCCTTGGAACTGAAAAAAAAAACAAACTTATTTGCAGGGAAACATTAACTTTTTACATGGGAAAATATATATGGACTCCCAGATTTTGAGAACAGCATTAGATCTACAGTAAAATATTGAATGAAAAATCTGCCAATGATACAAGTTCAATCCAGTACCATTTAAATTCTACAGCTTTGTTATAGTTATGCTTTGTTTTTTTAATTAAGCATTTTACATATAAAACTGTGAGCTTATTTTATCTTTTTAATCACCAGTGTGATTAAAAATCACACTGGTGATTAAAAATCATCCTGCCCACTCCTTATTTATTATTTGTCATCTGGAGTGTCTTTGTTTAAATCTGAGGTTGAGATAAGCGTTTCTGGCTATTCCATTATAACCCAGAACTTGATCATGGTATAATACTTTTCATGTCTGAATTATTCTCTGTAGGAATCTGCCTTTCTCTATTCACAATGGGAAACCAAATACTTATTTAATCCCTTTTATGGGTGCTAGATAGCCCCCCTTGATCTTATTCTTCCTTGTTCCTTTTCAAAGAGTGCAAATTATACATGTATACATATAGATTTTATACTTATAGAACAGGTGTAACACTGTGGCAAAATTAACCCAGAGAGGTTTGGCGCTACAGGCAAAAAATGACCTACACTGACTGTGAATTTTCAGAAGGCTAAATAAAGCAGTTTATTCAAAATGCATTTTCTTTATATACTATTTACAGAGACTAATATGATTGGATGGGCAAAGTTAGCACTTCTTCAACCACACTGGTTAAGCTTGAGGGGCATCAAGAAGTCCCTCGTCTAAAAAAGTAATGAATAACATAGACACAGTTAACAAAACATCTTTTTTTGTTTGTTTGTTTGTTTGTTTACAGCAAATTGCTTGTGAAAGAAATTTCACAAACTAAAACTTCTCAGACATGAAATCAGGGCTACAGAGGTTCAAGGGAAAGAACATTCTGGCATATATGGTAACAGGATGACATAAACTTAACAAACCAATAGAACAAAGAAACCTAAGAAATATTAACATGTGTCTGCAAAGGCCCATGGAAGGACAGTAGGGAGGGAGGGAGATTTTCCTCACCATGACCTAAAAGGGTATCTTTCCCCATTTGCCACTGTCCTTCCAGGGTTAGGGAACAGCTACCTTGGGGATAAGCCTCTGGGCCTTCACAGATCTGGACCGTGTTCAACTGGATCTTGAAAAATCTCATAGGACAGATTCCAGAATTTCACTGGGATATTTGCTCCAGTGTTGATATCTTCAGTTATATTACTTTTTCTTTCATTATTCAGAACTTCCTCTGTCTTACTAAATAACCACCACCTCTTGGCCTCCCACAGTGCATTTCAGTGAAAAGCCTCACACTTCTCAGTAACCTTAAGATCTCCAGCAAATTAACTTATATTTTCAGTAGTAACACTTCAATTCACTTAGTTATTTATTATTTGCAACCAAAGGTTTTGTTCTGAAGTTCACGAGGGGAAAAAGTATTTGCTTTATGGATTAAACCATCCCTGACTTCTTCAGTCAAATAACTTGCTGATTTTCGGTAGTGTGTATTGAAGCTGGGATGAGAGGTTTTCTTTCCTGTCTATTCCTAGCTACTTGTGGATTGTTAAAGTATCATCTTTGGCATATTAAGCAGCAGGTGGTCAATAGGTTGTGCACTGAAACACGTCATCAGTTTGCTACAGTGCAGATTATTCTTGGTCATCAGAGAGAACACAGATTCTAGAGCTGCTTGTCATAAACCCACACACATTTAATGAACCGTGTTTGAATTTTCATGGCCTTCAGTGCATTAATACCAGGGAATGGGTTGCAGAAAATTGCAGTCAGGTTATTTGTTTAGCCAAACCTGATCTTCATTCAGTATAGTTCATGTTGGTTTACCAGTAAGGTTAAATGGACACTTTCTGAAATGTGCTTATTATATCAGCATCCATTGGGATCATTTTGTCTAATTACTTTTGCTTTTCCTATAGTTTGTCTTACTTTTTTGTTATTGTTGTTTTTGTTGTTGTTGCTTGTTTTGTTTTGGGTTTTTGTATGTGTGGGTGTTTTTTGTGGGTTTTTGTTGTTTTGTTTTGTTTTGTTGTTTTTTTAAATTGTTTTTAAGTTTTCAATAAACCTTTTTTTTCTTATATGAAGGAGTATGAGTGTAGTAGTGACAATAAATTTTTGCCATCTGATGTAATGTACATCAGACAAAAAAAGTTTTCTTAATCTTCATGTGTTATTCTAGTTTTCCTAATTGAGCCCATTAAACTAAATATTATTGTTATTTAAGAGTTCTAGAAAAAACATTTCATTATAGATTCTACATGTTGATAATTAGTTACCATGACATAGACAGCCTTTGGTCTAACAGTTTTTCCTCTTTATAGAGACAAAAAGTTAGGTGAGTAATTTCTTCTTTAGTTAAATCATAACACATCTTCATTTTCCAATCTAGAGCTATCAGAAGTGTCTTTGAAATGTTGTCCAGGGTTGTGAATGTTGCACTCAGGTGTGTGCTGCGATTTTTGGGACTGTCCTGTGCTGAACCAATAGTCGGGCTCAATGATCTTTGTGAGTTCTTTCTAGCTCAGGATATTCTCAATTCTTTGGTTTTCAGGATGAAGATTTTCAGCTCATATACATGAGAAGATAAGCCTCTCAGGACCAAAAAATGTTGACCCAAATTTTACCCGGTTAAGGTCACTGTTGCACTTTTTGTATAACATGAGTTAGTGTGTTAATAAAAATTCAGCCATCTCCTGTTTCGTCTTTTTGATGAGTTGTCAGTTAAAACACTTGAAATTAGGTGTGGCAGATGCAAAACAAGTTCTTATCATTAAATTAAGAAAGAAAATTAACTGCCAAGATTTTTGTGCTTACAGATAAAAAGAAGTAGAATATTCTTGTGCAAGAAGAGATAGAGGCCTCATATGAACATTTGTAATTGTAGAGCAAGGAACATCTCTTGCTTGAAGGCTATTTCGTTAAGCCAGTGGGCATTTCTAGAATTATTTTATGATAAATTGTTATATCTAGCAACCACTGCTAAGATTTTTCAAAGATATGTAGTTGTTTATCTCCTTTCTTTAAGTACTCATTTATCATTTCAGTGTCACTGGTAGCCTCAAAACAACTCAGCTGAATTTAATCTTTCAAGCATTTACACTCTTACTGGTGGATATATACAAAGTCATTATATTGTTGCTGCCTTCCTACACCCTTAAGCTCTGGTGTTAGACAAAATCCTAAAACTGTCAAGGATTCTCAGAATAAGTGTTTTCCTTTCTTTTCTTTTCCCTGATTCATTTAGCTTGTTTTAAGATCTTCTAAGCCACTTGTATGACTTTCTCTTATGCCAGCATAGATCAATGACAAAAGCTGCAAAGACACGTGGGGATTCAAGTATTTCTATTTTTTGCAGAGCCTTGACATTGTGACTCCTACAAATATTAGGAGTGCCTAAATCATCAAGTGTTAAAAAGTGACTATCATGGGTAAAATGAATAAAAAACTGCTGGGCTGGGATACAAGATTCCTCATCTATAACTGCTATGATCATAGGTAAATTGTAGTTTTTTGTCCTAGGACTGGATCAGTACTCAACAACGGTGAGTTGAAGTAAAGAGAATTTCCAGAGAACAAGGGTTCTGCTCACCCAGATGAGAGTCTAGCATTAGGACACTGATTTCTGCTTTCTCAGTCTTGTCTTTTATCTTTACTTCAAAGAGTTTGTATTTTTGCCATAGAACAACAGCCCCCAGTGTACAGACCTTTAAAATTTCCACACATTAGCTTGTAACTTCATGGTTATCACAGCCTTCTGTGTTTGATTCCTAAAGCTTCAGAGCTTTAGGAAAGTAAAATATTAAATACTTATGGGTAGGCTTTTTTTTTTTTTTTTCATAAAGAGGTTCAATGGAAGTTTTCTTTTTAATATGCTTCCTTTATTAATATTATAATTCCTGGAAAAATACTTATTTCTTTACGCAATGTATAAAGATTGGATTGCCTAATCATAGAATCCTAGAATGGTTTTGGTTGGAAGGGATTTTAGAGGTCAACTAGGAAATCCTCCTTATGAAAGGATTTCCGTCATAAACAGCTGGAAAATCTGCCCTACAAAGACTTTGGATGAAAAATAGATGCCAATTTTTTCTATCTGTACAGCCTGTGGAATAAACCATGTTTGTATTTACTGATATATTTGACGGAAATACCTCACACACTGAGTTTTCTAAAAAAAAAAGAAAAAAAAATGGGTGTTATGTTTGGAACAAGAATAAAAGAACAAAAGTTGCATCTTAAAAGAGAAAATATGAAAGGGATGAGGAAAGCAGGCGTCTTTGGTTAATGTACTTTTGCATGTGGTATATACCAGCACTAATCATGATACTTCTTGTGCTATTGTTCTTTAGTTTTTATTTTGTAACTCTTCTTTTGATTTTAGTTTTCTAGAACAATTTTGCTAAAAATAAACTTTTATGTGTTAATTATATTACATTTTTTTATATATATAGACATATAAAGTGTAATTTCCAAATGCAACATTGGATTTCTTATCTTACAGACATGACAGATGTTCAGCTTCTCATCAGGCTTAGTAATATAACTCTTTTTCAGTTAAATAAATCTCTTTTAACTATTTTTTTAAAGAACGTGTTGTTAAAGAAAGTTCCAGCAGTTCTGAGTATACTTTTGATAGCTGAAGTGTTCCTCATATAAAGACAAATGCATATGTGTTTGCTCTTAAAGTGGAAAAAAATGCATTAAATGAATGTGTATTATTTTCTAAATAATATAGAATTCTTGAATGGAAATCGATCTTGTCCTTTTAAGAAGTAGATATGGGCTAAACAAATAATCAGTGTACACTCTGAAATTATTAGCATTGAATGCACTTTAAAGTGAAAAGTAAAGCTCCAAATTGCATAAGTATTGATGCTAAACTCTGAATTATAACTTGCTGACTTCAAAAAAAAGCAGAGAGCAAGCACCTGAAGATAATAGATTACAACTCTTGGTATTAAAAAACTATTAATAAATCCACCAGTCAAAAAGATCAACATAGAAGACCCCAATCAAATCAAAATAGCATTCACTTGCTAACCATTGCTGTTCTAGCACCCAGCGAAACCTCAGTCTTTATGAGCTTCTCTTTATTAATTGCACTACATTATCTGGCCATCTGCTCTGTCTTCCAGAAGAGCAGCATTCCTTTGGTGGCCATGATTAACAGATTTCATGCTTTGTAGTTTATTTGTCCTGCCTGCTGTCATCTACAAGTCTTTTTTTCTCAAAAGAAAAGGGGAGGAAACAAAAATGAGTGGAAATCCCAACAATTAATTACTCATGGAAGATTAGCCCATATGACTAAATGATGCCATGTGAGTTATCAAAGAACAAATTTCTTTTCTGTTGCTTTACAATAAACATTTTGAAACTATTTATCATAGCAGAAAGACTGCTTTCAACTTATACCCAGTGACAGAAAAAAAAAAGTAAGTTAAAGAAAATTGTATGTCTTGTTTATTTGCTCTTTCTCCAGCAACAATCCCCCTGGAGTCTCATAATATGTCTATTTTACAGGCGCTTTGCATTTCAGGATGAGCATCTTAATTTTTCAGCTGTTAGGTGTTTTCTGGACACCAGTAAATTAGTGTGTGTGTGTGCGTGTGTGTGTGTGTGTATGGGACTTGCAATTCCTCTTTGAAAGTTTTTTCCTCATGGGGAGCTCAGTGCACTTGAAATCCCAAAGGATGGAACTAAGCTGAGTATATGAACAGTCCATACCAGTCTTCAGTGCAATTATTTAGACTATTGTGAAAGTTAAATATGAAGGAGTTTGCCTTTTTACTTTTAGGCACTGTTACAAGTTCCTCTAAACCACAACTAAATTAGAAACACAATCATCAGAACAAGTCTCTGGCTTTTGTATTTGTTATGTTATTTCATTGCAATTTTCTTGATTTTGGGAAAAAAAAAATGTCGTGAGTATGTGAAAAATTAACTCACATCGTGTCTGGCATTTGTGTAACTTGGTTTCCTTCTGGCTCAGTGTGGGTTAAGAAACTTGGATGTGATCTGTGCAGAAAAAGAATCCTTCATGGCATTCATACAGCTGTGCTGCAGTTTCAACAGACAGTGGTTTGTACTTGCCAGCTGGATAGCTAGCAGACAGATTTTGAGGGCAGACCACCCAGCATGGTTAAGTAGATAGAGGAAACAGAATAATTTACCAATCCTTTTTACAACTCAGATGTTTTGTTCTCATCCTTTGGGGGTGTAAAAATATATATATAAAGAGAATGTTTTACAGATTAATTATTTTCGAATTGTGTACATGAAAGTTGGGATAAACTAACCATGATACCTCAGCACCTCCTAATGTTTCTGCAGCACCTTGAGATGTACATTCAGAATTTATGCTGTGCATAACAACCACAGATGAAATATTTATTTCATCTTTATCTGACTTAGCAATATAATTTCTCCTCTGATTCACTAATATATCAGACTCTTCTCTGATAAAATGCATTTATAGTGCTAGTCCTCAAGACATTATTTGAATAAAGAAAAAAAAAAAAAAAAAACTAGGTCATTTCATTTGATCTGATTACATTAGTTATTAAGCTTATTTAATTTACTACTATAAATTGTTTTGAAGCAGGAGATGGGCTTGGATTAGCCTTTAGATAAATGACATCCAAATCTAGCTCACTAATTTGCCAAGTTCTTTCTTCATGCTAAAGTTATTATGAAATGCCAAAGTAATGATATTTATGAGCAACTCTGTACTTGCATGTGGGAAGGGAATTTCTCAGATTATGATTCCTGTCCCCATGTCTACTTTTACTTGTGTATCGCGCAGTTGTTGGATAAAATACTGAGATAATATGGAACAAGATCCCCTTTCACTTCCATTTTTGCCTTTATAATAGTCAGAGGTTTTAATGACTCAGACGGAACAATGTTTTGTGTGTTTGCTCTTTCTCTTGCCCAAATAGGTTGACCTCCTGTAAGCTATGTCCAAACTTTAGTGAGAGACAAAAGATCTAGAAGTAGACTAGACAGTGTTTGTGTGTCATCACTGGGGAACGAAGACATGGTGTTTAAAGTTCTCTGACTAAGAACTGAATCTTTCTCACACATACTGGAGTGAATGCTTCTCTTCCTGTAGGCGGAACGCCTGATCTCCAGAAACTGATAAGGTGCAGCTAGACACTGAGCTCACACATACCTAGCCCTGTCAAAACCAGTGTAGTTCTGAATGTGCCTGGAGGTGTGTTTTAAAACTTCTGGGATAAGACACAAAGTGCCTCAAAAGACCAAACAAGTTTTTGCTCTCACAGTTCTGGACTTTGGGTATATCTGTGTCTGAATCCTACTTTGTGCAAGAGCATTCTTCAAACTGCTGACGGTCATGACCTAAAGAGCTTTGCTGTTGCAGAGAAGTGTTGTAGCATGAGGACTGAATTACTTTTATGTGAAGGTAGACAAAGTATACTTTTCAGGAAAAAACACAACATTTCCCAACTGGAAGTAGGCATTTAATTCATAGGACCAACATACCTGGAAATAGAATTCCCCAAGTGTGTCATAGTAGAGTTCAATTCTGTTACAGTTTTTGCTTTTGCATGGCAGTGTGTAAAAATTTTGGCTGTACTTGTTTTGATACTGGTCTGGCCCACAATTTCATGACTTTTATTTCTGTGAGTTTCTTTACATGGATTTTGATTAAATATTTAGTTAATTGAAGTCTCCATTATTTTAGCATCATATGAATATCAGCTGTCTTGGATGACTGACTAATTTACTTACACATGTTCAGTATTTTTAAGCCATGTCTAGAAAATAGAGCAATAGATGAAGTGACACTTTGTTGTTATGGTTCCAGTCACTTTAGTGTACATAAATAAATGCAGGTTTTGTGTGTAATTTATTAGTCATATACAGAATTAAGTGATCCTATTCCTTTTGTAATGGGATGACTTTATATATTTGGCTGCAAATCATGCTGGGGGTTTGTTTCACAGCATACATTTCTTTTGGTATTATGTATTTTCCAATTTTTTTTTATTTTTACATAATATTCCTTTCTGAATATTTTTTTCTTTCGTTTGCATTTTCATGCTGAATCTTTTTTTTTCAGTTTTCTGTCCTTTTGACTAGTTGTTTCATAATCCCTATGATTTTTCCCCAAGTTTCTCTATAAGAGAATATCACTATCTAACTGTTTAAAATAAATAGATCTAATACAATCAATTGACAATTTGCTTAAAATATTATAACTAAGAATAGTTTATAAAATGAAAAATCATAATCTCCCTCTATTTGTGTAAGAAAATTGAAGGTGGATTTTTTATTTTTTGAGATTTTTTTAAAATGTGAAGAAAACTGCATCCTCTTGTTCAAAGATAAACTCCTGAAAACAGATTAGTGAATTGAGTCAAAAAACTTAGAATTTGATTCTGACTGCATTGTCAAATCTACATTGTGTGCCTGTCTGCTGCCTATTCTTGTTCTCATTTTGGGAATAAAAATATTAGTTAAAAGTGTAGCTAAACCAGATCAAAAATTAACCAATATCTATTTAACGCTACAATAGTTCTGCCCAATTCAGATTTAAGAGATTACTGTAAATGTTGGCAATTAGAGGATAACTCCCTACAATTCCAACAAACAACAAATACCTGAGTGTCAGTGGACTGATTTCATCAACTCATTCCTTGTCTAGTAATGAATTCCTTGAGGTGAACACCAGAGGGTCCAATTTACATTCTTAGTTTTTAATATTGCATGAATTTGACAGTAGGACTGATGGCAGATTAACACAATGATGTCAAACCAAAGGACTGAAATGTTAAGAAGCACCCATATTTTGCCTTTGAGCAGCACATGCTAACTCAATGAGTATACTCACTCTGAATAAAAAAGTGACTAGGAGCTTAGTCCCTCTCTTTCTTGAAAGGAAAGAATCAGGCAATAATGGAGAATTGCATGCTAACTTCTCATTTAGCTTCCTTGATCTTTTGCTTTTCATTTAGATCAAAATATTTTGTATATTCTATTACCTGTGATCTGTAGTTCTTCATTAGAAAAAAGAACAGCTGCCAGTCACATACCAAGAGTTGACTCTACATCTGCCCACCCTTCAAGTACACTCTGGCAGCAGGTAAAAGAGGTAAACGTATTCCTATGAACAATGAGGGTATTTAAATGAATTGATGCAACAAATTTCACTCAACTGTGACGGGACATGAATATGTTGTAAAAAGAACCAGTAACATATGCTGGCTTAATGAATTGTCAGCAATATTTCAATGATGAAACCTTTTTCTTCTTTTATAACAAATTAACTGAAGAAAGATAAATGGAATAAATAAAGGAAGAAAGGATAAACAATGAGATGTTTTTGCATGATTAAGAAAGGGGTGTTTCATAATTTTTTCTGACTGTAGGCTATGATATGCCTGCCTCTGACCAGATCACAAGAGCAACAAAGTAACAGTGGTGTGAATTTGGAAGGGAAGAGCCAATATATAGTTAAACAAAGTCTTGGACTTGGACTTCTAGTCTCTGTGTTATGAAAGATGATAAATAAGGCCTAGAACTTAGCTGTGATTCTTATATTTTACATTTTGTACATTCTGGTGCCTTAGTGCTACAATAGTACTTACAATATTTGTTGAATAAAACCACAAAAAAATATGAGAATGTTTTTTTGAACAAGTGTCAATATGTTTTGGATGTAGTTTAAGTTTAGCTTCAGTAAAAGAGAGAGGATTGAATGTAGGCAGTGCTGTGAGTCACTATGAACCTGCAGACTGTAGATGCCACCAGTCTGTGAACAGTGTAACAAAGCCAGATGGAAACAAAATAGTTGATTGGTCATTTTTAATCTCTACCACATAACAAAATACACAGATGATTGTATTGAATTCGTGAGTGTTGCAAGTTTCAGTACTTGGAAAAGGAATTGATGAAATTGAAAACAATATGAGTTTACTGATCTGAATTCCAGCTACTCATCTAAGACTAGCAAAGGCTCACCTTTGTAAGTCAAATCACAAATCTTTTTCTATCGTTGAAACATTTATGCAATGTGCAGATGAAGAGCAGTAAAATGCTGTAGTTTAGCAACTGAATCATGAAACCACCATATATGCATTTGCACTGATGTCTCTTGATATGAATTGCATGATATTATGGTCTATGTTATTTCCATCACATAAGATGCTTGTGAAACTGTCTTGAGCTCTCATGGAAATATTATAACAAAAATATTTTCTACTTCATCCCCCAGGCTGTATTGGCACCAAGGGGCTGCCCAGATCCAGGTGCAGCATCTTGCTCTTGATCTTGTTAAACCTCATGAGATTTCCACAACCCAAATCTCAAGCTTGTCCAGGTCCCTCTAGTTGGCATCCCATCCTTCAGGTGTGGCAACCACACCATTCAACTTGATGTCACCTGCAAATCTGCTGAGAGTGCACTCATTTCTCTCATGTATGTGATTAATGAAGGTATTAAATAACATTTGTCCTAATAAGGATCCCTGAAGGACACCACTTGCCATTGATGTCCATTGGCACTTTGAGCCATTGACCACTACCTTCTGAATGTGACCATCCAACAAATTCTTTACACATTTCTACCATTCCATGTACAGTCTACCATTGAATCCATCTCCCTGCAATTCAGAGAAAAGGATATTGTGAGGCAACAATATCAAAGACTTTACGCAAGTCCACATCTGTAGCTCTTCCTTTGTCTACTAATAGAATTACTCCATCATAGAAGGCCACTAATTTGGTTAGGAGGGATTTGGAGAAGTTATGCTGGCTGTCTCAAATTGCCTCTCTATCCTCCATGTGCCTCAGTTTCTTAGGAGTGTCTGTTCCATGACATTCCCAAGAACAAGGTGAAGCTGACAGGTGGGCAGATCCCTGAGTCCTGCTTTCTGTCCTTTGTAAAGATGGATAGAGTTTCTTTTTCTCCAGTCACCTGAGACTTCAGCTGACTGCCATGACTTTTCAAATATCATGAAGAGTGACTTGGCAACTATTTCAGCCAATTTCTTCAGGACTCTCAGATACATCTTATCAGGTCCTGTAGACTTGTGCACATTCATGTTCCTCAGGTGCTCAATGCACCCAATATTTTCTTACAGTAGGAGGCATTTTGCTCCCCAAGTCCCATCCTGCTGTCCAGCCACTGGAGAGGTGTGGGAAGGGAGACTGTGATTGGAGACTGAGGCAAGAAAGTTGTCAACTATAGCAGTAGAAACCCTTCTGTTTGTTCTTCTCATCCCTTGCTAGGTTCAGTTGCAGCTTTGCCTTGGCCTTCTCATCTCATCCCTACACGAACCACTTCTCTTTTCTCTTCCCAGGTTACCTGTCCTTGTTCCCAGTTTCTATGCTTATTTCCCTTTAATTTTACCAGCAGGTCCCTACTGCTTGAATTCAAGCCCATTAATCTTAATACAAAAGTTACAAAATTGTGCAAGAGTCTGCTGATTATTTTCATCTTCCATTATTTTTTTTTTCCAGTGGCCATTTCTGTAAAATTGGGATAAAGGTCATTAACTAAAAAGGAAAAAACAAAAAAACCCGAAAAAAACCAAAAAAACAAAAACAAAAACAAAACAAAAAAAAAAAAAAAAAGAAGAAGAAGAAGGAGAAGAAAGAGCTTTTTTTAATACACAGGCCTCTTAAAAATATAATAGTGAAGAAGTTTCACCTATATTTTTTATTTTTTGTTTCATTTTTAATCTAGGTTGCATGATTAGTAATAATAGTAGTTTGCATTTTTTATTTCCAAAATCTGCACTAATGTATACAGTGGACAGCAAAATTTAGATCTTAAATTATTGGGTTTTTTTAAAATCGAACAGCATAGATATCGCTAAAGATATAGTAAAACCTAGTTTTATTTCTAGACTTGAGAGTAAAAAGGTGTAATATATCTCAGTCATACAGATACTGAAATCTTCCACATTTAGAAAATATTTTTCACACTCTTCATACAGAAAAAACTAACAGTTTAGTAATTTTTATGCTATATATTTATCTTTTTACTTATTTATTTTTATTGAGCTTTGACAAACTTCAAACCTTGCAGTAGTTTATTGTGACTATTTTGATTTTATTAGGCCAAGCATATTTATAAAGTAGCAGTAATCAGTATGCATACTACGTGGAACTTTGACAAAATTGGCATTTTGAAATATGCAATTTCATATCCAAAAGTGTTACTGGGTATTCTTTAGCCAGAATAAGTTCCTGAAACCAATTACTGTGGCTTCATTTATCAAATATAGTGTAGTTGCATTTGTCTGTAGATATACAGCATTACAGAGTTGTGCTATATTGCTAATGTAATGAAACTGTTCCTTCTTGTGATTTAAAATTATCATAGATGTTTTCCATGTTGAGGAAGCTTCTAAGAGCTGTTACACATACCAAATATTATTAAGACAATGAAAGTCAAAACCCCAATACATAAAGTAAATATGCTCTGCACACAGATATTTTTTTGATTTTTTTTTTTCTTGCAAGCAAAGTTAAATGTTATATAACAGGGTAGGTTTCAGAAGTCATGGTAAAGTTGTAAATATATGAAGATTTATATGTTTAATGATAGATATCATTCATAAAACAGAAAAGTAATAACATTCCATGAATTCTTATTTCAAAGTGAAACAGATCATTTCATTTTTTTCAGGTAGCTCTTCTATAAAGTCCTTGAGTTACATAAAAAAAAGGACAATGTAAAAAGTTTGCCAGAGAAGCCATAGTCTGTCATGGAATATATTTAGCTGGAGTGTATCCACAAGGCTCACTGCCCTGTGGTCCCTGACAATAAAACCATTTGCCTAAGGGCTGTCCAGATGCTTCCCTGGGCTCTGGCAGGCTTAGTGGCACGACCTTCTTTGGGCAGCCTGCTCCAGTGCCCACCTCCTCTGTGTGAAGGACCTGTTACTAATCTGAATTTACCCCTGATGCAGCTTCATTCCACTTCCTGGTGTAATGGTGATGGTCACTGAGAGATCAGTGTCATCTCCTCTACCCCTCTTGAGGAGGTTTAAGACTGGGATGAGGTCATCCCCCAGTCTTTCCTTAGAAATTTGATCAGATTTGGCCAAATAGTGTTTTGACAAAGCTCCTGCAATTTAATTATTACTTCTTTGTCATACAGATATTGTCCCAAAATCTAGTAACTTTAAAAATTCTGTAAAGAATTTTATGCACCCTTTCTATTTTGGTATTCAGAAATATGAAAAGCAGAGACCTGTGTGTTGTTCAAAGCCTATATACCTCCCTGTTATGCGGATTATTGCATTGTAGATTACTTGTTGATTTAAAAAAAAAAAAAGTTATTTCTCAAAGAACAAGGTTGAGTAAAGGACTCGAACTCAATTTTTGTGATTTACCACTCAGCATTAAGAACTTTGCAGCACACACACTTAAGAGAAACATCTAATTTTCTATATTTTCAATTACTGATAAGGTTTTGTGTGATACTTTATCCCTGTTTATTTTTGCTTTGTTTTGTTTTGTTGAGTTTGGTTTTTTTTTTTTGTTGTGGTTTTTTTGGTTTTTTTTTTT
>VXBR01000769.1:163243-197409 GCA_013400215.1 Cisticola juncidis
TTTTTTTTTTTTGGTTGTTGTTGTTGTTATTTTGTTTTCTTTTGGTTTGGTTTGGTTTTTTATTTGTTTGTTTGCTTTTCTTTTTTTTTCTTTCTTCCCTTTTAAACTGTTTAAGACTTTTATGGTATATTTTTAGAACTATTAGGCATTCTCAAATACTCATTTAGTTAGTTAGGGTTCTGATGATTAAAAAAAACCTGTGAAGTCAAGCTGAGCTTCCAAATTAGCAAAAATGGGCTGACCCCAGCTCTGCCCCCATACTGAAAGCCCTTAAAACAAGAAACTCTTTAAAATAATTTTATTTTGTATGAATAAAATGATAAAGCTGCAGGTCACAAAATGTTTTAAGGAACACCACCAGATTGCTTTAAAGAGATTAGTCATTTTAAAAGAGCTTCCTATAGACAAAACTGAAGAATTGCTAATAGAAGCTTTAATAAAAAAAACCAACCCCCTGACTCATAAATCAAATTCTGTGCACACCACTGTACAATTAAAATAAAAGCATAAAAAACAGTGATTTTTTTTAAACTATATTACAGATTACTTCTGACACTCAATATATAAAGACTGTCACTTTTCTAACTGTTTAGGTCTAACTCTTTGAAACACTCTAGTCAGAATTAAGTTGAAACAAAGTTCAGATAGAGAAGGAAACCTAATATTTTCCATATGCACTGTCATATTCCATCCCTTTTTCTAATATTCATGTTCCATTAACATTTAGTATTGGATGAATCTAGGCTTGAACATACAAAAGATAAAAACAAAATAAGTACTTCTCGCTTGATATTTGCTATTCATGCAGTATTTGCTCAGCTGAAGATATTTTGTTTTATGACAAGACAGTACAAATTCTGAGCCAATTATTCTAAATCTTGATTTCTTATAATATTGGCTATAGAACTGCCACAGAATCATACTACATTGACAAGATTGAGATTTGCAACACTAAAAACTAGTACATTTTTTGACTATGCTAGAACTTAGTGTTGGAAAATCCTACCTTTGGCGTTGAGTTAAAGATATCAAATGAGACTGGGAATGGAAGACCTCAGTTTACCTGCAGGCTATCTACAGCAGTGGTGGTGTTAATGCATGTTTTTTCTGTGTTACCCCTGAAAAAACTGTCAAATCACTGTCTTTCCTAGAAAAAGTTTTACAGAAAGATAAGTGTGTCTTGTGAAATAAATCATTGTTCTTTATGTCTTTGTACAATAAAGTGGGTTATATTAGACAGTTATTATTTTCCTATTTTAAATGAACATAAACTTTGAGTCAATTGATAAATTCTGACTAATCTGAAACATATTTTGTAATGTTTGGTAGATGCAATTTTTTCAAATGGCTTTCTATAGCTATACTTCATAAAATTCTGCATTATTTGGACAAAGACAACATAGGAAAATCAAGAAATTATAGTTAAAATATGGCTAAGTATTAGCTATAGCTGTAAGACCTACCACCTGTAGTGTGCCTGCAGCAGTGCATGTTGTCTGTTTTATATACAAATATTGTACGTCTGTAGTGTGTCTAAAAGTTTCTGTAATATACCTATAAGTGTATGTGCTAACTAATCTTTCACAGGTGCTGCAAACAGCCTTACCAACTCTTCAGATTTTATCATGAATATCAAACTATTTAGTGTGTGTGTGTTTCTTTTGATTTAATTTGAATTTTCAGTCCAGTCTCATAGTTATTGGTAGAGAACATATATACTTGTTCTAATTCCTTTTGAACCTGTCTTCCATTACTGTCATTTGGGCTGGTCATGAAATAAGCTATATTTCACTGTGCCTTCTGCACTAGAACTGAGGTTGCCCTGCCCCTGCCCCAACATGATTGTCATATTCTGTTGTTGTCAGACCCACCTTTATTTAGATCACTAAATATTCAGGGAAAAACACTGGAAACTGAAACTTTCACACTGAAGGTGAGTGCTCTAGATATTTGAGTAAAAAAAGTTAACTCCCTCTGCTCTACAAATCTATGGAATAGTTTGTCCTTACATAGAAGGATGGAAAGGCAGAGGCATTACTCTAGTAAAGCTCTCTCCTGTGACTGCTGGACCATTCAGCAAAGACCATCTGGCCTCCCCTTCAGAAAGGGCTTTCCCCACTGAGCACCTAAGGTGTCCCAGAGAGAACTGCTCCAATGAGCTCTCCTGTGAAGACAGGCTGAGAGAGTTAGGATTGTTCATACTGGAGAAAAGAAGGCTTCAAGTAGACCTTTTCAGTACCTAAAGGGGGACTTCTTACAGGAGCTTGTAGTGATAGGACAAGGGGGAAGGGGTTGGGCTTTAAACTGAAAGACAGTAGGTTTTGATTAGCTCTTAGGGAGAAATGCTTTACTCTGAGGGTTGAGGTACTGCAAGAGTTTGCCCAGAGAATCAGTGGATGCCCCATCCTTGGAAGTATTCAAGGCCAGGTAGGATGGGGCTTTGGGCACCCTGATTTAGTGAGAGGTGTTTCTATGGCAGGGTGATTGGAACCAAATGATCTTTAAGGTCCCTTCCAACTCAGACTATTCTATAAGATTCAATGTGGACACCCTGAATACATCTTGAATTTGGTGTTACACACCAACACCTTACTGATACTTGCTTCTGGCTTACTTTGGCAACTTTGTCCTCTCCAAATAACACTCATATTCTTAACTGTATACCCACTAAGGGCTAACACAGCACTACCCTCATTTACAGAAGTCAATTAAGTTGGCTCATATTCTGTGAGTCCTTAATGGCCTTTCAAAGGAAGAAATTATTTAAGAAAAGGAAGTTCTTTTATGACTGTCGGATTTTATGAAGATGACCTCTGGTATAGCCTGTAGGCTTCTTTAATGTTAAATGTAACTTAATCATACTGTAGTTTTGCTTAATAGGAGGAATTCTTTGGTCTCTCTCATTCTGATTTGGGGACATATAATCTGTGAGAAAACTGCCATATTGTCCGATTTAGATTAACCCCGGACACATTAAACATTAGATCTTACAGAATGAGTACATAAAAACAAGCTCTTCAAAAAATTTTTCAGCTATTTTTTGTGTATCTGAAAGCATATTCCTTAATAATTTTAATACTTTTCCGTGTAAACATTTAGCCAGGAATATAATATCATCAGTGAGTAATGGAAAATAACTCTTATTTAGATATTTCAGTAATTTATTTTTTGCCCCAATCTGGCAAGAGAAGAGAAATAAAAACTTTTTGTAGTTTAAAATTTTAAACTACAAAGAAATTTGCATTAGTAATACACTGAAACACATTTTAGGTATTTAAAAAATAAGTGATGAGAAGCGGCATGTGAATGTAAAATCTGGTTTATATCATGTAAGAAATTTATGTGAATAGGTAAAATATGTTAAAATGTTTGACTTTGAACTTTTCTGAGACTCAGTCTTAATGACAAATAAAATGTATTTTGTATTTCTAGATAAAAGTAACACCTAAATTTTATGATCCCTCCACTAAATTTTATTTTTGTCTTCTATGGATTTAAAACATTGGAAAACAAAAGTATGAGGTCCCTTGAGAGAAGTATAAGGAAGTTGACAGATAGACTAATGAGATGTGACAATAAAGGAATTATTCTGCAGGTGCCTGGGTTTTATTGCTGAAGTAATTTGTAGGGATCAAAGAAATGATTGTGAAATATGTCTTTTCTTCAGGGAGCAATGTGTCTCAGAAATATTACAGCCCTTCTTGCAGAAACATCTCTATTTTCTTTTTTTTTTTGTTGTTGTTGAAGAACATATGAAATCTCAATTTAGATGAGTATTATAACCATGTATCTAGTATTATGATAACAGATGCAGTCACAAGAGGTGTTTGTAGCCATAGCTATGATAGTCATATTAGGAGCAGAAAGTGTTATTTGAACATATTGAAGGTGGCTATATTGACAAAAGTTTATTGGGATTTTATTAATCTGATACAACAAATAGTTTCGTGACATAGCAATTCTTCCTTGGATGTGTTTTCCTGGTGTTATGAAACGTGCTCATTGTGGATATAACAATAGCAACAAAAAAATCAGCAAATAAAATTTAAACAAATAAACATCAACAAAAACCCCCCATCCAAAGCCCTATGTCAAAGAGAAGAACTGAGGTGGTCCTGCATTCCTAAATTAACTTTTTAGGTAAATCTAAAGCTGAGATTTTTTTTTAATATATCCATTTTCAATTCTTTTCTATTTCAGCTGGCTATTTTCCTAATACAAATATTTGTCTTTTGAAGAAAGCTAAGTATTTCCTTTTTGTTTTTCTGAAGTAATAAGCGGGGTTTTTTTGTTTGTTTGTTTTAATGGCAGTCTGTGAGGAACTTTACAAACTATTTTAAAAAGTTTAAAATATTTGGAATTTACTGAGTGTGCATTCTTTTTAAAGCCAGCTGCTTTAGGATGTTCTAGATTCTGTGGATTCAAATGTACAAGAGAGCATTTCTGAATATGGATTCTATATTGACAAAGTAGTTGATACAGTAGAAGAGAGCATTTTTGATATTTTGAGACCATAAGCAATTTCCCATTTTGAAAAATTATAGGGGGTGAAGAGAATAAAGAATGAAAGAAAGACGTTAAAAGAACAGTTTCCCTCCTGTTCATAACTTATAAATTATAAATGCTAACCCATGGGATGTTTGCAGATACTGGCTATTGCATGTGTCAGTATTACAAAGGATATTATTATATAGATGATGGAATGACAACTTGTAACAAAGCTAAATATACCAGAGTTAGTTAAGGACTTGAGAATAGAATATGACAATACAAAATATGCAATTATATGTTAGCAGAAAAACTAGCAGCATTCACTTTTTGGCATTTATGAATGAATATCTATCCCTAAAATGTTAAATTTGTAGAGGTAAGCTTGGTGCCTGTACACTTAAGGAAAATGCAATGCTGTTTATCTTCAAAAAGTTAACATCAGGGTATATAATAAATACCGACTAAGCTAAAAGCTGGACAAAGAAAAGTATTAAAACCAAAACCACTTTTGGCTGCTTAGGACCTTATCTTATGCTGGTCTCCAACCCTGCTGGTGGGGGGAGTGAGCAGCTGTGAGGTGCTTGGTTACCGACTGCAGGGACCTCTCGACAGACCTGAATAAGATTTCAGAAATACCATCAATTGCAGGAAAATATTGTCAAGAAATTGAATTATTTATTTTATAGGCATGATTTGGGATGTCCTAAGTGTTCCCACTAATGCAAAGCAAGGTCTTGCTTCATACTACACATGGGAGAGAACCCAGAGTGATTTCACAGAAGTAAATTAATTATGTGCTCAATGGAACAGCTTCAATTGCACTATAAAAGTTCAAAAAATTACAGGATAAATGCAGGCCTTGATGCTCACTTTTGGTGGATTTGAAGCAACCAATGTAATCCTTGTTCCTTGTAATCAAAAATTTAAAATCAAGGATGATGGATAGGAACTCTGTTTTCAGTCCAGTGGTATTTGATTTTAGTAAAGTGCACAGCAGATATTTTAAAACAAGCTCTCGATTATTCACTAAGATACTTTTAAACTTTCAAAAGTAAACTCTTTGCCATTGGTTTAGTTTTTTTAGATGATGAAGTGATAATTAATTAAAATATTTAACTTTTCCATTTTCCATATAAAGACATAATGATATCTGCTCTACACTATGAGGCCACAAAGCAAATTATTTCTAATACATAGATGTGCATAACAGGTTTGCTTCTCTCTGTTGAAGTAAACAATTTTGAGTAATGCCTTTGGAGTGATCTCCTCCCACTGGTAACTTAGAAAGTCTTTCTTAAATCTTGATTCAAGAGATTTTTCTCATCACCACACAAGGAAGTTTGTGTGCCTGTAGCTCCTTAAAGGTTAAAGATATGAGGCATATAAGATAATGACAAGGAGAATTTATGTCTTCTTGGTCTCTTTTCTAGTCCCCGTCTTTATTAAGGCTGTGGATTGATTTCTTCCATTATTCTTTCTGGTTTGTAGGACTCTTATTCATGGGCAGAAGGGTAAGGGGGGTTGTGAAGGCTCATTTCTCTAATTTCTGATTGAAAACATTGAAGATTCCTCTGACTAGGGAAGAAATGCAAGGTTTGAGGTTTCTTAGTTCTCTTCATGTAGTGTAATTGAAGCTTCTACTGATTTTCATAGGATGATTTTAGAACACAAATATTTATCTAAGTAAATTGAAGATAACCTCACAATGTATTTATGTGGAAGGTTAATTCAGCATTGCTTGAATTATTTTCTTTCTTCTTGAAATGAAAACAACCTAATTTAGAGCAGGGAACACAGTTCAATTATTTCATACTCTGGCCATAACTATCTGAGTTCTTAATTGCTAGAGAGAACTAAAGTAATAAAATTAGTGATCCCTAAATGGACTGCTATAAATGCTAGAGAAGTATTTATTTATTTCAGCCTGAAAAATTACTAAAATAAAAGTAGTTCCATTTTTTCCAAAGGATCCTTCATTGTTTTTTTTTTTTTTTTCTGTTCAGCCAATATTTCAAAAGGATACTGTAGAGTCTAGCCTTACATTTGCTTAAGTAAAATATATCTGTCAATATGAGATTTGGAAGACTGCATTTTTAGAATGCCATCTAAACTACCTGATTTTAGGTAATTTTTTGTTTTCTAAATATTGAAATAATTGTCTTTTGAAGCACTGAGGTTTAGGCCAAGGGACATGAAGTGTTAAAATTTATTTTAAGGTTAGGGAAGAAATGCAGCTTGGGCATTACACTGGTGCTGCCTTAATTCAATATTAGGGTTGGGAAAGTGTTTGTACCAAATAATAATCAGCTGCCCAGAAAATTGTCACTGTTTGAAATCTAGGAGCATGCTAAATTCAGGCAAATTAAAGAATACACTTATTTATTTCACAGTGCAAAAGACATAAGGAGGAAGTTCAGTGCTTTTGAAGAAAAATGGAATGTGCAGGTGTGAAGAAAGGTTAGTTCCCCAGTGTTGGAATTAACACTGCAGGCATCCTTTTGTCCTAGCACTGTTAGATACAGCAAGATTGAGCTTCTTGACAAGATCTATCTTTTAAGATATTCTTATGCAGCCCCCTGCACTTCCACAGATACCCAATGGAGTTCTGGATGTAGATGTTAGGTAATGTACACTGAACACTTTGCCAAATTAAGTGTTCATCAGGATGAATGGACAAAATACAATCTGGGTTTTAACTGGACCATGCAGTCCACAAATAAGTAAAATTACTTCCACCAACTACATTCAATCACAAACAGAAAAACTATACAAGGGCAGTTAGCTATCATGGAGTAGGTAGGCTGCAGGGCAGAACCTTTTCTGTACAAAGGAATATTAGTGATGTACAACTTGCCGGGGGAAAAGAGATTTTTTTTTTTCCACAAATGGTATCAGGATGTGCATGATACAGAGTGATTTGGGCTTTGTTTATGTGTTTTTAAGAGGTTTCTTTGCTTTTCTACTTTCTTCCTAAACAATGATTCTTCTGCAGAAGTTACTTTTATGAAAAGAACTTAAAGCAGACTCTGAAATTGATCTCATATCTTAATATGTAATAACATACTGAATAAATATTTTACTCCTAATGATAATTAGACAATGGTAATTGAAAGAAGATTTAGGTACTTATCAGAGTTTCTCAATATTTATTTGAAAGATGTATTCTTTTAAATGTTTTACATTGGTAGGTACGATCCTGAGGATATATTGGCACATTCTGAAATACATAATTTAAATTCTAATTGTAAAATAATTTTGATGATATTGACTGAGGTGCAGCAAAATTTGCTTTTGGAGAAAAATCACAAACAGAATGCTAGACAACCCTGTACCTTCATTAAAGATATAAATGGCTTAGTAATAAGGTTCATGCTTAATGAATTAGCAGAATTTCAGCAAAGAACAATTGAAGTAAGAGATATTATTTTTTATCTACCAATGAAACATAGTTATTAAGTACGTCCTTAAGATTTTTCCCTGGTAGTTAATTGATATCAGCACTGTTTTCAAATTCTGTGTAGTAGTGTAACTGTAAAGACAGAGACGCCTTTTTTACTTGGTCAGTCACAAGCCAAAAGACTCCTTTATAATTCAGTTCTTTTTTCCCCAGATTGGACTTTTTATATTTTATTGTCTTCATATAATAGTTATTGTCACAAAAGGGATAGGCAAATTTTATGTCTGAGAGTTGTGTTACTATTTTAATTAATCAATTCTAAATAAAAGTAGCTATAACGAGGTATTCTACAATATTTTTATAGTAGTTTGCTAGATAACTACTAAGATGTAATGAGTAGCCTCAGTTTTGTGAGACTCACAAAATTTATCCAAACCTACATCAAAACTTACTACTAGAAAATAGTAGTTTTGTTTTAAATGCAAAGTAGGAAGTCAATGAGGAGTGAAAGAGAGCCAAGATGCTCCATATTGGAGCAAATTCAGAAATACTATGGGGTTTTGTAGTTCTCCTTCAATAATTGTGTCCTTCAGACTGCTGTAATACTTTTGCTTTCTGTCTCACTGCTGGGAATGCTCAAGGCAGGTTGGATGGGGCTTTGAGCCTGCCATGTAGTGGAAAGTGTTTTTGTCCATGGAAGAAGGGTTGGAACCAAATGATCTTTAAGGTCTCATCCAACCCAAATCACTCTATAATTTATTGGGTCATATTTTAACTTGGCTTCTCTGATTGCAGTAAATATACTCTTGGCCCAGTCAAAAATGCCTGTTGCTAGATCAGTATTGCAAGAATTCTCTTGTTTACTAAATCAGAGTACATTGAGCTGGATTATTGCAACAGAAATGCCACAAAGAAACCAGACATACAGATAAGGAGGTCAGGAAGTATTCATTAATTGAGAGTGTTTGATTTCTGTTTTTCTTTTTAAGACAACAGAAGGCTACCTAGACGTCTAGGACTAGTGCAGTAAAAATATTTCTTTTTGGCTAGGAGGAATTATTTTCCTTCCTGTGAGTGTGAACAGGAGTTGTTTGTTAGCTAAATACATCCAGAATACATCCAGGGCTTCACTGCACACTTAGAACATGCTGGATTTAATGAGGTGGTTATAGCTTTATAAATATTTTCAGTGTAAAGCTTATACATAAAACTGATATGTCTAGTCTCAGGGTAGAATCATGGAAGAATTGCAGCTTTTGGTATTTTGTTATTGTGTTTTTTCCTATATGCCTTCTTACAAGAATAGTGTTTGTTTGTTTGTTTGTTTTACAAATAAAGCCACAATTCAGAACAGTGATATAATGCATACACAATTTGCCTTTAAAAAGAAAAGTTTCTGTTAAGAGCAGGTTCAACTAGATGTACAAATCTGCACTGAGAGGGAAAGGTGGTGCTCTTTCGGGGATATAACATGAATCATTCTGACTCAGTTTTCAGAAAGCACTGTAGGAACTGAGAATTGCAGAAGAGGCATCATATTTCAGTGAGACGCCTCTTAAGGCCTGTGGAGTTTCAAGTGTTACACGCTATCTTTAAAGCAGCCAGGTAATTGGAGAGTGATGTGCACAACTACAAAGAGCAGACCTGCCTGGGCAAACGCCCACTGACACCAGGTATGTTGTGGGGTTCCCAGGGTGCAGCACACGGACTTAAAAGCTTAGCAGTAAAATAATTAAACTGCCACCTACAAGGAAGTGAATTATGAAAAGGAGATAGGCTTTAACAGCCCCATGAGAAACGTAAGAAAGTTGCTAAATCATCTAAGATGTTTTAGCAAGCTGGCAGATGATTTGCCCAAAGGCAGAGGCCACTGCTGTGTAGAGGCCTGGTGCAAGATAAAAGAACTTGCAAACATCTTGTCTGCAGGCAGAGTGAAAAGAAGGAGCTTCACTGAACAGTTTAAACCAGGGCTTCAACTGGCTATGTTTTTCTAGTTGATGTCTGTGTAAACTGTGTAAACCACAGGAACAATAAAGGATTTGATCTCCTGAAAAGAGGTGTATAAAAACTTCATATATTTTTATGATTTATGGTTTACTTTTGTTAACTTAAATTTTTTCTCTTATGTTAAAATATGTAAATATTTTAAAATATTTCTTTCATTTAAGATGGATATATTTTATTTATACATTTCCACCTAGTTTATAGGTAGTTCTAGTTTATACCAGTGCAGTGCAAGACAGAATTGCATCAACTCTAACTCAGTGTTGAGAACACCTGTGAACATGTTCTGGCCATGGACGGGAGTATAAAGAGAACAAAATTACCAAAGGAGGTGGATCCATAACCATTACCTTTCAGATCTTGTATTTACTATGTACAAAATTGCTTCAAATGCAGATGCTCAGAAATCAAGGGTAAAATTGAAATGTAGTCTTTCTTATGAGACTGATAGGTTTCTGATATCATATGCTTGTCTGAGAAAAAAAAGGCAGATAGAATTCATCAGGATTTATTTATGTTCTTTGACAAACAGCAATGTTTCCACACAACATTGTAGCAGGCTGGGTTATAGTGTTCTGTGAAGCACATAATTAATTTGATATCGAAATATTCCTAAGCTTAACAGAACTAAAAATCAACATTTGAACTTTAGTAGAGAGCTAAAAAAATTCACAAACCAATTGGCATAATTATGTACAATGGATATAGAAGAACCACATCATGATGTCTATTACAGATTACTAAAGGTCTAAAGGATTACTTAAGTTAGAAAGTCATGATTACTACCTCATAATTTTTTTCCTTAAACCCCTATTTCATTATAAAATATCTGTCATTTATTTGAAATAAATTTTCCCACCATGATAACACCAAAATATTTACTATACTAATAAATCAGATTAAAAGAAACAGGAAATTTTTGTTTCTGGAAGATTATTTTTAGGGATTAGTGCCATTTTAACCAGAAGTTATATATATGAATAATTTCTGACTTTCCTAGAGGTGTAGGGTATTGTTTGAGTAGCAACCTTGCCTGTAACATTAATTCAAATTATTATTTTATAGTTGTTCCCAAAGCTTATGAAGTTTTCTGTTTAAAACTCTGTTCCCTACAGCAATTAAATTTTCTTCCTCTATTTTTTTCCTTTTAAACTTAAGCTCCACATGTTCTAAATATGTTCTAAATGTTCTAAATGTTCTAAGTTCTTGTTGGACTGATTATCACATTTATATCTAAAATTAAATTCCTTCACTAAAAAAAAAATTGAGCTTAAGTGAAAATCTGAGCACTTTCATATTTCTCTACTGAATAGAGAAATAATAATATTCTATTATTACTGAATAATAAAATAAATATAGAATTATCAGATGGCTTATGATAGCACTGATGTGCCAACAATTTCATGACACACCACAAACAGAACAAAATCAACTGTTGTGAAGGAAAGATAGGTGTGAGTAAAAGTGCTCTTCCTCATATTGAGGAGTACCTTGAACTGTTTCTCAGTTTTGTATACTATCATCCAGAAAACTCGCACTCTCTTTTGATGTATCCCTTGTTGGGCTATTTCTTTGACAGGCTTCTCTAAGAATCAAATTTAGCCAATAGTACTTGATGTGGACCGTGCTATTGTTCAACACTAAAGTACTGCCTGGGCTTTGTCTTGTTCAGGCAACTTCACCTCCCTTTTCCAGAGGTTCTCCAAATCTTATACTCGCTGAGGCATTTGTCAGACCTTTAAAAGAACTTTGTGTGCAAGTACAATAGTAGCCTATTATCTTACTGAAGTTTTGTTTTTTTGCTTTTATTAAAAAATTGTGAGGTTTTTGTTAGTTGGTTTTAGGAGTTTTGTTTTGTTTTGTTTTGTTTTTTAAAATCTGATATTATAAGGAAAGGAGGAAAAGTATTTTGAATGATAATTAAACCAACTTTTAGTTCCAGTGGGATTGCACAACTGAGTTTATACAGCCCTGGAATAGGTCAGGAATGTTACAAGCAAAAAACTATATTTAACACCCAAGTGTTACTTTCTCTGGGAATGCCCTCTGCAGCTGTAGACAGTGTTATTTTCAGTGTGATTGTTTCAGCTGCACTCACTTCCTTTGCCTTTTGACTGACTACTACTATTAGAGATGCTAGTCAAAAGAAACTCTTTTACCTCTGAGAACTGATAGATGCCAGTTGCATTTGTCTTTCACACCAACCGAAAAAGTGAAGAAATTATTCTCTTTATTGCCTTGTTCTCATTTCTTCAGGGTAAGCTGTAATTGTAAATTTTTAAGCTTGCCTTGAGTTGTGCTAAGCTAAGGGATCTTGTGTGGGTCTTAGTTTCAGCTGATATGTAGCTACAGATATCCACTGGCCAAACTTATTAAGGTATGATTCTATCTCTGAAACCTAAAATAAACTATTTGTATACTGTAAAGACTTTGTATTCCCATGTGTGGTCTTCAGTGGGCCAATACTCTTTTGTTACTCTGTCCTTTATTTTCCTTTGCTGCTTTAAATTCTGTCTGTAAACTTTATGCAGAATATACAGTATTATTGAATTTCTTGTTCATCTTTTGTTGACTTGTGATTTCACTCTGACAGGAAAAATTATTGCTTTATTTTTTAATTTGGGAGAGAGACTGGTGGCAGTCTATTGTATCAACTATCAAAATGGTCAGAGCTTTGGGCTTACATAATACAGTTCCTTTTGTTCACAATAATGTGTTGAAAGGCAGGAAAATGTGATATAAAAACATTCAACAATTTTTTTTTGAAAAATAGTGAGAAGAGCTGAGAAGGAAAAAAAAAAGATTTTGTATAAAATTTAAATAGAAAATATGGAGTTTATTAATATATAAAAAAAGATTAAGGTGTTTAAATTCTATCTAATCATTAGTTGTAAAAAGAGTAAACAACTTTATTTCCTTATTATGCACTTATAAAAAGCTATTTTTAATTTTTTCCCGAACCTTTTAGGTGATGCATTGCCATAAGGATTAATTTCAAATATAAAATATGGCATAGTGCTATTTATAGAAAAACTCTTCCAGCAACAGAACTTTGCATGTGATCAGTCTGAGGATAAGGTCCAAATGCTGTCTTTGATGGTCTTGATTCATTGCCATATAATTGGTGAAGGGGCTTGTATTTCTCATATTGGTATAAAGACTTGTGTCTTATTTAAAAATATATGTTAATTTTTTTTACCTGACACTCTGAATTCTAGATTTTTTATCTCCTCTCTCATGGTCTGGCACTGCTGCACTATCTTTAACCTTATTCACTGCTTGGGTTTTAAACTGTGCAGTAATTCTCAGTAAATAAACTGGCTCAGTTTTCCTAATCTTGCCTGCACAGTCTGGCAGAGCTTTTGCCTCCTGATCTGTCCAGTTACTTTCTGTTTTATCTTTTTACAAATACTACCAAAAAAAAAANGTTAATTTTGGTTCTCTCTGCCATTTAAAAAAAAAAAAAAAAAAAAAAAGGTTTTAATCTTTATCTTCTCACAAGTCTTTCAAAGTCTTTTCCCTTCTTCATACTCCCTAACCTCCCCCTCTCAGTTATATTGTTATTCTATCTCAGGTTTTTTTCGTTCTTGAATCCACTAGAATCTAATGCTGGAATATGTTTCTGACATAAAGATAAGGTACTGGTCTAACACATAATTCTGTCATCAGTCTATCAGTCTATGCAATACTTTAATGTTCCCTGGCATTCATTTATAAAATTAATGAGAAAAAAAACCCCAAAATTATTAAATATTATGAATGAAAGGATTTGCATAAATAAGAAAATAAATGTTTAAGATAATAAAAATGCTTTGATTGGCCCATCTTCTTTATGCAAGAGATTCTTGGAAGAGAAGCATAACAGCATGGTTTGCATGGAGTTGAGAACCAAGGTCAACCCACTACTTTGGTAAATGCAGCAAGAAAATTTTAATTAAGGAAAATTTTGCACTGATAAATATTAAATATGCATAAGCAATTTTTTTATGGTTTGTGCAAATACATAAAGACCTCTGTCTTTAATGTTGTGAAAATTATGCCCAAAATACATGTATTGTGATATTAACTGAAACTGTTGTGTAATCCAAATTCCATTCTGCCTGGTCTAGCACAGTTCCTACCCCCTGATGAAGACAGCAACACTTCCGAAAATAACTTTCTCATTGCACACTCAGCACTTCAGTCTCATGTAATTCTATCCAATTCTCAAAAAATATCTTATACCTGGAGACTAAAGTATACAATTCATATCAATATATCCATGTAAGGAGAAAGACATGATAAACCTGTTCCCCTGTACTGTAGTCAATAATTCATTTATGATGATCATTCCAAACTGTATCTAATATAGGTCACTTAAAAAAAGCCTCTCTTGAGAAATGCTTTTGAATATTTCAGTGATGATGACTAAGCTATATTTATGCCACAGGAGAGTTTAAACCTGAAATTTTAAACAGGGTTCAGGAGCAGGTGCATACAGGCTGTATGTGATTCAGTAGTTACATGTTTGAAAAGTGTCTGTAAATTACTGCTCTTTCTGCCAAACTGTATCCTGATGGATAAAGGATTTTTTTACTCCAAGTACTGTGAGCACTTGTAGAAACTTGTTTAGGATAATACTTGTTTCACTTTGAAGATAATAGTACAGTAATATTTTAGAAAACATTGCGGTCATAGTAATGAGGAAAAAAGACAGCCATATCTATTTGTATTAACTTCTAGAATATTGTGCTTATGGAGATGTGCAAGCAAAGAAGAAATCCATGGTAGTAGAGAGGAAACATCTGAAGAATACTTTGTGGGTCAAGCAAATATTACAGTAACTTTTTCACTCAGATGCAAGCCATGATAATGGACCAGTAAGACGAATGAAATGACATTTTTCCAATATTGAGCTCCATTACCTCATTATAACCAGTGTATGTCTAAAGATATATTGATAAATATTCCACATGTGAAATTAATCACCAATACAATGACAGAAATATTTTCTTGAAAGATAGTGTCATTTTTAGGTGATATATCCATGATTTATCATGTCATTTCAAACTTTCTCTTGGAATTTCTTTTATACTGCTTTTCTCTTCCTTTATTTTTCCCCCCCATTTTAGAATGTATGTTTGAATTTTTCAATACTCTGCAGAAAAGACATGATGCATGCCCTTCCATGTGTATTTTAACTGGAGGCAGACATTTGCTGGCCTCTTAATTGAATTTAGTATGCCAATTAGGACACGCCTGTACTGGATACAGATAAAAGGAATTAAGAAAGAACTGTTAGAGTGCACATCTTAGACTTTTTGCAGAGCATCATCTTTAATCCTGCCTCATCATCTCTTGCTAGGTAGAATGTAGGCATAATTAGTGCTCTATGTACATGTGTCAATGTAAAATGAGTAAAATGGGACAATTTCTAAGACCTGATAGAAAAAGCCATTCCTAAGCCATAACAAAAGCAAGTAGACTTTCCTTTTTTTATGCAAGGAGACTTGGATAAAATGTAAGTGATACTACATAACGATGGAAGTAATGTAGAAAAGTAGCTGGGCAGAGCAAGTATCTACACTCATTCTTCAGTTCTTTTATTTATTGTTAATCCTCCACTTTTACTAGGCTGAGCTACTTCTGGTGGAGTGATGGTGGCAGAGTGGGCTAAGGGTATTGTTTCACCTTCTTATGGACAGCTTGGTTTTCTCTGTTTGCCACTGACTGTAAATCCCTTCAAAGACTGAAAAAAGTGTTTTTCTCAACCTCCCCTCACTGGGGTAAAATAAGAATATGTGGAGTGTTGCTCAGAGTTATATTAGACAATGGTTTCAGATGAATTTACTTATACTTTAGAACTATGACCCTGTGGCAGTTAAAGGGAGCTGGAGAGCCTAGCAGGTTATGTGGAAATGGACTGGATATTTTGGGAACTGTAGTATCTATCAGCAGTTCCCCTGTGATTCTGGTTCTGTATTTTCACTTTGTTGCTTCCAAGAAAACAAAGGGTAGCCAGAAATTATACTACTTTTAGGGGATGCTTGAATATATGTTTAAGTTGCTTTCTTCTGTCAGTACTCTAAAATAAAGAGAGAAATAATTCTTCAAGGATTTTCTGCATATGAGGTTAGATCTTCAGTTAGTTTTAAGTTTTTTAGAGCAGCCAAATTAAGAACTGAAGTTCACCCAGGGAACAGAATCATTTTCCCACCCCTGTACTTGAACTAGAGATGGAAGACAGGCTTTCTATTACTTTTTTATACCTTTGTTTTAGGTTAATTCTATTCATGGTGTAACCTAATTTGCATGAAGAACAGTTTTCCCTGAATCTATCAGTTGCATGGGAAAATGGATATTATTCATTCAAGTGGAGCTTAAACCTCCTGAGACTGAAAAATGTTTCTGTGCAACAAATAATACTTAACATGAGCACTTGAAGTCAATGTGAATTGGGATTACTATGCTCCATTTAGAATGTGGATAGTGTTTTACAGGACTGGGATTTCATTTCATTTGTATCCAACAGAAGAAACAAAAATAGTTTGTAAAACTTTGTCCATTATAGTCTGAAGAGCTCAGTTGCACTCTTGAAATTTTTCATTATGGGGGGTAGTACAGTTATTAACATTAAACTTTTTTTAAAATTAAAACAATGTCTTCTTCTATCCAAATACATGCTCTGTATTTACTTATTTGTTTAGAATGGAAATTGAGATTGCCATCACTTCTCAGTATTATTTGAAAATGTTTCAGATTTGAAAAAATGTTAGGCCATGATGTTTTTCCTCCCCTCAATTTAGTCAGAGAAATAGTCCAGTTAAAAGAGATTTTAAAAAAGTATAAAATTTAAATTTTCACTTTAAGTGTTCTAGTTCTTACCACCTACTTGGGAATTCTTTGGATAAATAAATCAATTTATCAGGCTTTGGAATCTAAATTATTCCTGTGCCAAATAAAGTAACCTTTGAAAAAAAAAAACAATCAACCAACCAAAAACCCCAAAATCACCCACAGAAATAACTTTTACTGCTGCGCCTCTAACTAGAGTGAGAACTTTGTCTTTTTAAATGTCCTGAAGTGTTAGATTTCATGAATATTAGTGAAAATATTTTTATTTTTGAATCACATTTAGAGACATTTTGTAATCAGAATCTGAATTTTATTAAAGAAATCAATGGAAATACTAACCAGCAATATTTCTTGTAGCATGGTACATAATCCTTATTATGTCTCCTGGTACTATATAATTCAGCGAAGCTGTCTGTGACTGTGAGTATCCAAATCTGAGTTTAAGTGAAATTGTGATGAGAAGAGGGTGTGATCCCCAGGCTTTCTCACAGGATGTGTTCAAGGGCTGCCTTGCTCACAGGCGTGCACACTGAGGCGGGCAGGTAAGTCATAATTCTGCCACACAATTTATTTTTCTATTGCCTTTGGAGCATTTAGAGGAGAAAATCAGAGTACAGAGCACCAGCTGGTAACAACAAGGATTTTCAGTGCTGTTTTAAGGAGAAGGGAAGGTACAGCTTAGTCTCCATTATTATTCTGTGTTGTCCTCTTACTCTCTGTCCTATAAAGTAAAGCTGTAATATCTTAGTCTGACAGTTTCTTAAATCTATATCAAAAACTGGGGGAAAAAGAACCTTACTTGTATATGTATACACAGGTGTTTCTGTACACTAATATTAGATCTGTCATTAATAATGTGGTAAAAGATATCAATATAAAAAAATTGAAACATCTTTTTCAGTGCAAGAGCCTTCAATACCGTAACTGGATATTCCATACTCATTCTTTATATGGCTGTTGAGGTTTGTTTCTGTCAGATTATACCAGTTCTATGTGTATTTAATCCAAAACTGTTTGTATGCTGCTTAAAGGGAGTAACTTTTATTCTGCTTTCTGGTTGTGTTTTTCGCAAATCTGAATATTTCTCCAGAAAGAATTTTTTTTTCCTCTTTTATTTATTTTTTTTTTTAAATAATCAACGAGACTCCATAAATGTTAGCCTTTATTAACATACATGTGTAGGATCACAGTGCTTAGGTAAGATTTTGCTTAGTTTTGTTAGTATTACCCAGCCAAAATGACAAAAACTGATCTTAAAACCCACTTAAGGATCTATAATATCTTTACATAATTGTTTAAAAAAACAGTCCAAAACCCAAAAGAAATCCAAACATATAAAAAACAATTTTTAAAATTATAAATCTCCATATGTACTTTTATTTAAGAGTGATGATATAATGAATAAATAGTTTTTTCAGGGGAATACATGGCAATGTAAAGACCAATTTTTCTTCAAACTTGCTAATTCTAAATTCTACTAAAAGGTATGTGAAGAACTCTCGTGAGAACATATTATTCAGCAAGGCCAACAGCTATGGTAAAGTGCCATGGATTAGGTATATTTTTTAAGAATTACAGTATAGATAGAAAAAGAAACATCTTGATTCAGTCTCTGCAAATATAATCCTAAAAATGTTTAAATCAAATTAAATTAACTAAGACACTTGCCTGATTACAGTAGCGTAAAATTCCACTACCCCATTCACAAAACATTAAAAATAAGCAAATGTATTTCACCAAGACTTTTGCAAGAATTCCAAATAAGGTTTGTTTTGAGGTTTGGAATAAAAACAATCTGAAAATCTCTGAAAGAGAAGCACTATGGCTGTAATGTATGTAAAATATTACTGAGCAATGAAAATTTTTAACAATAGATGTTGAAACAAGAAACATATGGCTTTAGTCTTTTTCCAGAGAAATAAAACATTCAAACCTGTGAAATTTCTCACTTATACTTTTCAAAATGAAATATGGATGAATTGAACTAACAAATCCAGAGAAGTCCAGTAAGTATTTATTGCTGGTTCTCTAATGTAAGACTGACCTAATCATTAATTTCTGTACCTTATAGTTTGTTGCTAATATTCCTAGTCTGTACTATATTGCACAGCACTGATATGCTGTACTTTCCCAGGTGTGATGGGTTGACCTGGGTTTACTGAAAGGTCCTTTTCTAGGATTTGACCCATATGCAGACTGATGCAGTGGCAGAGATGAGTTGGAGCCAGTTATATGTTGCAGGCTGCAGAATATCCAAGACACAATACAGTACTTTCTATATATTTCAAGTCAGATTCACTTAAAACTTGAATATGAACCAATGAGGGAGCCAATGACTTTTAAAGCTTGTTTTATGTTTATGGAGCTTGTCCAACTAAGACCATTGCCATTAACCTTATTTAATTAACTGTAGGTGTGGTTAATATCACACAGTAGTACAGAATGGAGAGTTTTCTGTGAACTTCAGAAGATATTGAACTTGAATTTGAATTATATCATCAAATCCTTTCAGTAATATAAACACAGTAAACAAGAAAACACATTCCCATTAACTGGGGAGTTTATTATTATCCTCATTAACAAAGAAGGACAGTAACTTGGAAGTGGTATTAGCTATGTTCAGTACAGTGAACCTCTACAGTTCCTAGTGTAGTCAATGAGGATAAGGTCAGAGTAAATTAGCCTAAGGATTTACAAGTCTTAGCTAGCATTGATATAAGTGGTGACATATTGACATTTCTGTAAAACAACAAAGAAACCACTATCTGCACAGATAACAATTATGCTGCAGTGTTTAAGCCATTTTTTAAGAAACTGTGTGAAATAGTGTTTCTTAAAACATTATACAAATGTGAAGAAATAATGGCTTTTATTTGTATTGTTTGCTTGTACTTCAGGTCCTTAGGACTAACACAATCTTCACAATTAATCTTCATATTCTTTATCAGATTGATGTATTTTGACAAATTACTGTTTCAAAGAGAAATGTTAGTGGGTATGGTTAGAAAACCTGGATCCCAGCCCTTCTTTCAATGATAGCTTGATTTATATTTATATGTATGTGTATTTATATGTATATGTATATGTATGTATATATATTAGTTTTTTATGTTCCCTCAAAAGAAGTTAAATAAGTCTTTTAACTAGGGCGTGGTAAAATCCCCTTGTTTTCCCTAATGATTTTATGTTTCCTGGAAAGCAGATAGATGTGAGCAAAGAGATTATGTTTTAGACTTTGTGACAGTGAGAGCACTCAAAGTTTAGCTGTGTCAATTGTGTCAATATATCTTCTTGGGCAGGAAATGATTGTGGTAATCCAGGGCATTATATGTGTAGCAATTTAATAGACGGATGAAGAGGATGGTGTTTGTGTGACACTCTATCCTTAATCCCAAATCCTAAAGGCAGAACATAAGAAGAGTTTAAATATCTTTGTGCTTAAAATTATCTATGTTCAGACTGTGATTAAAGATAGTCACTGAAGTCACTTCAAAACACTATTAATAGCATTTAGGTCACAAATATTAAAATGCATTTTAAACTCTATGTTTGTTTACAGGTGAATAAGCAAAATCCGTTGACTTCTCTTGTGTCTTTTTATTTTCTTTTCCCTTGGAAGAACTTAGAGTATCTTAGGTACAAAATAATGATATACAAACTGAATGGACATGAAAAAATGGAAATGTTAAGGAATGTGATAAAGTCAATGGGAATGATGAATCAAAACATTGCCTGAGCACACAGATCCAACTGTGTAATCTGCCTTTTTAATTTCAGTGAACTATATTTCCATTTGCATTGTGAATTAGTCATGACTTTAGCTGGGATGGAATTAGTTTTCTACCTAGGAGTTGATATAATGTTGTATTTTTGATTTGGGATGAGAATAATGTTGGTAATGCACTGAGTTTTTAGTTGTTCCTGAGCAGTGCTTACACCAAGTCAGCCCCTCACACCAAACCACTAACAAGGAGGATAGGGATGCACAAGGAGTAAGGAAGGAACACAGCCAAGAACAGCTGACCCCAGCTGATAAAAGGGATATCCTATGCTGTATGATGTCATGATGAACAATGAAACTGGGGAAGTTTGGACAGGGGACAGCAGCCCATTTCTCAGGGTCTGACTGAGCATCAGTCAGTGATTGGTCAGCAACTGCACTGTGCTTCACTTGTTTTATATATTATTTTATCACAATCATCATTTTTTATTACTATTACCCATTCCGTTTCTATCCTATCAAACTCTTATGTCTCAATTTTTTTTTTCTGATCCTTTCCCCATCCTACTAAGGGACTATGAGTGAGTGGCTGTGTGATGTTACTTTTTAAGATTGCACTCTGCTGCAGTATCAGATATCTTTGAAGCTGGAGACTGCTGCTCAGGAAAACATGCTTTTTGTGCATTCAAGGAATGTTTTTTTTTTTTTTTATCCTGGTAGCAGCTGCTCTTCTGTTTCGATCAAGTTCTACTGGAGGACTAGCTATAGTCAGCTTGTGATCCATTGGGGCATGAACAATCTTCATAGCAGATTAGCTATTGTAGTTCACTGACCACAACTGTCACCCAGAGGAAATTGTTTAACACAGTGTAAATATTTGGTGTATTCTCCATGCAGCTGGGTGATTCTTTATTTTGGTAAGTAAGCTCAGTTTGTTCGACGAGCACTTAAAAGAAGTTTATGTGCAGTGGTGAAGGTAATTAGACTCTTGTCACACATGTTTGGGACTCTAACTGAAAGGCATTCTGATAATGTCGAATTTAGAGCTACACTGCAAATATAGTGCAGGTATCCATCTGAATAACTTTCATACCATGTCCTTAGGGCTATCTTTTATACTTTTTCCTGAGATTTAAGAAGTTAAATCTAGATAAAGAGACACTGTGTCAGCCAAATCTGCTAAGCACATTTAGATGTTTTCACCTCACATAGAATCTGAAAAAACCTCACTCACTTCATTCCATATGTCTATTGTTACTCTAATGCTTCCTGGGTAACCACAGGAATTGAATAAAGAGAGTCAGAGAAACTCAAGAATAACTGCAGCAATTCTGGTATAATTTTTAAAAGATTTTGCAATTATTGTTGAATAATAAGTCATTCAGCACTATTGGTTTTCACTTCTGTGAGGCACTGTGATGTTGCTGTTTTTATGTGTGTTTGGATTGTTCATGCCATGCTGGAGTGTTCAGATGAGTGGCTGAAACTGTGGTAGAGAGACAGAGCTCTGAAGATCTGGCATGGCTAACATCATAGTGCCCTTTCTAGATCAAGCTTTCCAATGTAATTGCAAGCCACAGACACTCTGGAGTTGATGGCACTCCTCTAAACCTGTTCATCTCTTGTCACTGCTCTTGTTTCTCCGGGGGGAGTTGACATATGTCACACACTGTTCCTTTAAAGCAGCAGACTCCAGTAGGAACTGTAGTCAGAGTGAAAGGTTTGCGCAGTAAAGCGCCCAGCAGCACATGGGCTGGAAGCCTTGTGTCATTCTGCTAGGCACAGGAAAGAGAATTTTTGCTCCTTTAAAAGCAAAAAAAATCTTCCCCTTAGTTCTTATTGTTTTGATTGCACAGCTATTTTTATCTAACTTTGGAAATGACAGCCATGTGCTCAAAAGACAACCTGAACTGCTTGGCTGTGTAGTTCCCACCCCACTCCTTGCATGTGTCGCAACTAGGAAAACAAAGACTTTGACCAGTCATATATCAAGATTGGTATTTAAAACTGAACTTGTTTTTTTGTTTATTTTTTCCCCCCATTTTTAATTAACAGGTTACAGCTAGAAGAGGAGATAAATGAAAATATTTCAGATAGTATTTAATGGCTCTTTGTGTGTCCAGCTCAAAATAATTTTAAACCCTAGATGCTGATTCCCTAACATTCATTAAAGGAGGAAGAAAAAACTCTAAATTTATTGTTTCTTTAAGCAAAGGGGATAATAATAACAACAACAACAATAATAATAATAATAATAATAAATAACTGAGAACCCATACTTGAGAGAAATAAATCATTAAGCAACAAACAAGACCACGGGCATTGTTTTGGTATGAAGACCTATAATCTGACCTACTCAGTTTTTTTGAAAAGGTTCAGATAATTCTCTTGCAAACTAAATTTTTGTTGTTTATTTTTCCTGTCCTAACAAATTGTACACTCCCTCTGTATTACCAGGGAAACAGTTTACAACCCTCCCACTTTTCCTTACCTCTCCTTTCACTTTGTAATAGCTTTGTAGGAATCCTAAAAAAATTTCATTGATTAATTCTCCTTTGCTTCAGTTTGAAACTCTTCTTACTTATTACCTTCAGGTAGTTTCAGGGTGAAATGCCTCGTTACAACTGTGGTAGACCAGTACTTTCTGCTCCAGATGAGTTAATTTCACTGCCAGTTGTACTTGGAAAGTAATGTCTCCTCCCTTTCCCTGTATCTGGTATTTGTGTAGTTTTCTGTAGAGATGACTCAGTGCAATAAGACTCTCAGTGGGATAAAAAATCCCTGGCAACGACACCTTCCTAATTTATAGAATTAAAAATAGAAGTGAGAATTGTATTAAATTCTTGATGCAGCCTCCTTTTTCATGAACTCCTGAGTTTAGAAATGTCTTTGTAATTAAAAAAAGGTAACACTAGCAAGAACCATCAGCACATATTTTAAAAGTTATTATTTTCCTGATCCTTGGAAAATTACTGAGGCAATAGTGTAGTTCTAGCAATGTGTAAATACTACTGTCTTCTGGGAAAAGTAGATATAGGTGTAATAGAATGTGTAGGAAGAATATATGAAAGAATATAAAATATTTTTAAATTCTTGATAGGAATAGCAAACCTTAATATACTGTATATTGATGTATGTGCACCCATTGAGATGTATTAGAAAAGAGTAATCAGGAAAATATAAGACCTGAAATGATAAAACAGTGGGAGAGCATGAAATCAGGGATTTTTTTGTTTTCTTTGTCAAAGCTATCAAAATTCATGTATTTTTAGCACAGAAAAATATGACTAATTTATGCACCTAGTAACTTTAAGGGCTTTAAAAAATTTCCTGGTGAATTATCTTTTAAAGAACAGGTGGAGGCCAAATGACCTGATTGCACATATGTTACATTACTGTTATGTTGCTCTTCAGAGTTCAGGGAATTCAATTCCACCTGGAGGTAAACAATGCCAGTAGCAGATACTGTGGACCACATCCATCCTGTACGTAATTCTTTTGAAGTGTATGAATTATACCACAAAGAACTTAATGCCTTGAAGGTATTTCTTAGTAAAATATGTTTTAAGGGCAGCTTTGCTGGCACAACAAAAATGCTATGAAGTAAAATACTTATTGCACACACACATTAATCCTTATGGAGTTATTACAGAAGATTCTGTTTTCTTTGAAAAGAAAGTACTGTCTTTTTCCTTTGCTGAGAACCATAGCTTTTTTTTTCACTTGAAGTCATTGCTAACCTCGTAGAAAGATAACATGAAGATATTAGAAGGTGATAAGTGGGGTAATGTTGAATTAGAATTGTTATAACAGCATTGGTCAAATAGGGTGGATGTACTTGTGATTTTGCCCACTGTCTCAGAGCAGCAGTTTAACTAGATACTTTTCTGTCTGAGAAAGCCTTTATTTGGATATCTTTTTATTAAAAAATATGTGTGTATAAACAGCAGTGTATTGCATGTAACCATTTGTGCTCTCAGGCCCATGTGTTCAAATGTATCATGCTGTGTAGATTGTGCTTAATTACCTGTTGGCTAAGGCTACAGCAGGTATGAATTTAAAAATGTTTGAGTGTTAACTACTTTCTGTATGCCAAATACGATAGCAGACTTTAATATCTGTGTAGACAGGCAAGTGCAATGTGTAGGTTTCAAACATCTTGGAAAAACAGAAGCTAGCCTAACCTTCAAGATGACTCAGGTACACAATCCTCAAGTCTGGTTAGGAAAAGTTTGCTGGGAAACATTGCTTTTGTTATTATTATGAGATGGTGTTAAAAATACAAGCTTTTTCTTAAAGCCGACATTAAATGTGTTCTCTTGTTTAAAGATCATGTTTACTCCTAGAAGAAACCATTTTCTTTCAGAAACCAAAGTTGATCAATAAAAATAGTTTAGCATAATTGAAAATGCCACTCTGACTTAATAGGCGTGCAGCTGCATTACAATATGTCATAAATCTGTTAAAATTAACTAGAGCCACCAGTTTCAGGCTACAATGTGGCTGTTTTCACACGAGGCTGCAGAGACTGAGTCTGTCTTTAAACTCCTTGTGAAACCAAGGCCTGTAAAACGTCAACACTGTACACTTAAAAGCTTGTTTAGCTAATTGTAAATGAAAATTTCATGGTAGATTGCCTCGCCCAAAAAAGGTTTTTGCTCTTTTTAAAGGAAATTGGAAGCCAAAACTTGTTGAGTTTCCCATCCTAACCACCTTGAATCCCTTGAAAAATTACTTTAGTCAGAAATGAGCAACAATTAATGCAGATAAAGATTACCTGGTTCAGAAAAGGTATTGACAACAGCAGATGGCTTTATTTACAGCTCTTCACTGATCAGTTACTGGAGAAGTAGACACCAAAAACCCAACACCATGCATATAATCTGTTTCTGTAAATAGATATGTTTGCCTATGAGTACTGCCAGACTATGAGACCTGAAAACTACTATACTGACTCACCTAGCCCAGTGTGGCAAACCCAAAACTGGGAATGGTAAGGATGCCATCCAAATACTCATTAGTACAACAATGCTCTATGTCAGTTTGTAATTCTTTCTAATTTTATTTCCTCTTTAATTATTTATTAATTAATGGGATGGTGTAGAAAAAGACAGATTTATGACAATATCTCATTCCTGAATCTTCAGCTTAAAACCCTAGCCCATTGCTTCCTCATAAAAGTAATATTTTATTTTGTGATTTTCCCTTATCTGGTTTGGTTTTCCCAAGCATCTGCTGGAAGGAAAGGGTAAAGGAAAAACTTCTTCCTACATCTGTAACATTAAGCCACCTGCATTCATACTAATGACTTTTAATATGTTTTAATATGTTTGTGTATGTACACATACATACATATGCGTATATGAACAAATATTATAGAAATATTTATGTGTTTAGTGAAGGATTTTGAAGTAATTCCAAGGTACAGGAAAACCATGGCAACATGCTTTTTTTAATTTCATTTTTTAAAAGCTACAAATAGATTTGTTGTTTAATTTTAGGTTAGCCTAAAGTGACTCCTCATTGACAGTGATTTTTGAAAAAAGGACATAAAGACGTTGCTGTTCATTTCTTTTTCTTCTTGAATACGGGAGCCCTCCTATCTTACTTCTCTTCTTGTATTTGACTGCTTACTAAAGAGATTTTTTCTGCCACCAAATAAAATAAATGTTACTAACAATTTTACATTGTACTTGTTTCCTAATATAGTGTGGTTTAAAACAGATTTGGAAAAAAATAGAAGAAAAGACGCATTCCATTTTTTTAATTGTTTTCAAATACTTGGCATCCTTTCAGATGATAATATTTTCTCTTTTTTTTCCATTTTTCTTGGCTGTCAGAAACTTGCAAAACGGCCTCAAATCAATGAATTTTTATGTGTTACAATCTGGAAGGAGATAAAAGAATTCTGAAGAGCTTGATCATTGTGAGGGAAAAATCAGCTCTTTTTTATTATTATTTTTCTACTTACAACACATGCAACAGATGGCAAGATTTGACACAACTATGATGTGTATGTTGTCTGTTTAAGAATTACTTATGCTAGATTATTGCTCAATTTCCATGTAATTGTGCTTTAGTTATGGTCCTTCTAATGTCTACACAAGCATAATTTATCAACAGAGGTGGCTTAATGTGGACAGGGACACTTACCTAGAGTGCATCTCGGGCCATTCTGATTGTGCAGGGATACTTGCACAGGATACAGCAGGCACGTTCTGTTTTCACTGAGCTGAGCAGTATGGCAGGGATAATTCTGCTTCCAGGAGAGTGAAGTTCATACTAAACAATATCTTGAATCTATTAGGAACAAGTATGCTTGTCTTAGCCATCTGGAATGTGTATTTGTTTGTACATGTTTTACTGCCCCAGTGCAAGAAAACAAAAATTAAAGTGGAACTCTCTGCCTTGTAGGCTACCTTCTGTCTCTTCCCACACAAAATATTTTCATGTAATGATGAGTTCTATTGTTTCTCCCTGATATTTGTTCTGAAATTCCTGTTCTGCTTGTTTTGGTTATTTTTCATTGGGTTTTGAAAGCTTCAACCAGCTTTGTTTAAGGTCATATCTTGAGCTGTGTTCTATTTCTTGGTCTCCATCTGTGCAAATCACCTCTAACTCTCCGGTCCAGGAAAACAATTTAAAAAATCTAGGTGTAGTCTGAACTAACATTTTGGGACTAGCCAAGTTGTACATAATATGAGAGGTGGCATTTGCTCAGGCAGTGTGCTGCACATCTGCTCCCCTCTCACCTACCTCTGGAATGCAGAATCCTCTTTGAAACTGAAACTACCACAGGGTGTCTACTCCAGAGAGTAAAAGGGATGCTTAAACTTGGTTGTTCCTTCATCTGGACTATGTTGAAATGATCAAATCTGAAACTTCTTTGAAGTAAGAATCCGGGTATGTGTTTTTAAATTGTGAAGAAATATTGTTTAATCTGTCATAGTGTTATTTTGTTTTTCTTTGGGAATTTTGTGTGTGTTTTAAAGTCACTTGAGACCTAATTATATTAAACTACTGTTTCTGCATCAGCTTATCTGATATGAATATAATTATATGAATATGATGTGATGGGGAAAACACTAACCCTTGCTACTACTTTCAAACTTTGTGATGTACGACAGTGGGCGTTGGCAGGGAAAACATGAAGGTGTTCATTAAAATGTTGAATTTTCAGAAGAGCAAGGTAAATATTTAATGCCAGTGGAGCTGCAAAACCAGACTGAATATAGTCAACTAGTACTGTTTGATTTCATGACAAAAATACTCAGTATGCACCCCCTTCAACAGATTTCAGTAAAAAATAAAATAGAAGTCTATCCTGAAAGTTGCATATGCTAACAGCCTTAATGCAAAGAAATATTCATGCTTTCTTTCCTAAATGGCTAGAAAATTCAAAGCTGAAGAGCTGTGTGTAGATTTAGTTTGTTTTGGGTCACATTTTACCAGAATACCAGTTGGAAGAAGTCTACTTTATCTTCACTTGACTTCTAAGTGTGGTTATAGTCCATTTAAGCACCTTCCTCCATCACTTCTGTGGCTGAAGTAAGACAAAAACCATCTAGAGCATATGGTATTACAAATAGAACTAGAAGTTATTAACAATTTTTTTTAATAAAATCAGTCTTTCACAGTGATGAGAACCCATTTTGTATTTCACACAAACTGTGTGCTATCCAGTTGTGGATAGCCTTCAATCCTCTATGCATTCCTGCATTTTATCAGAAGAATGAGGTGAGATACATAACCTATATGGTACGTAGAGCCTGTATCCTGTTTACAGAATTGAGAGAGAGTTATGTCTTTGAAATTGTTCAGATAATTTGCAGAGGGAGCAAGAGAAATATTAGCCTTTCCTGGGTCCTTCCAACCTCATGTACAAAATAGTACAAAATAGTACAAAATAGTGGGAGGTTCAGGAAAATGGCAGTCATTGCAGTGTAAAATTCCAGAAGCAGATAGTAAATATTTAATAAGAATTACGTAAGTAGGATCAATGTAATCAGATAGGTACTAAGTTTTAATTTAGTTAATTGTGAAAATTCAATTTCTTAGATGTTTTGCAATAAAAGTGCATGAAAGGTTAAAAAAAACATTTTCTAGGCCAACAACAGTTACAAAAAAAATATGACTGTTTAGAAAGTAGTTTTTTATCAGCTTTTGTAGTATTAATTAAGAGTGTATTTGACTTTGACATGAGACTGTACAGGTAATCGCGCAAGATTTTCTTCTTACAGTGACTTAAAAAATGTTTTAGCTTCTTAGAACTTTTTGTTTCTTGTCTTTCAAGTTTATGCCACTCACCATGGTTTATTGGCTTCATTCCTACATCGTCATCCTAACTCCAGCTAACTGGGGGATATAACATCAGTTGCTACCTGGGAGAGTAGTTCAGGATGAATTTGCATTGACCTTGTGCATAAATCTTGTAGATCAGCAGAGTATTTACGAACTTATTAGGAGACAGAATTTCTTACCTGATCAAAGGAAACACAGCTGTTGTGCCAGTGCAGAAATCCCTGCTTTTCGCTGTTGTATCAGCTCATGCCATCTACAAAGGCAAGACACCATTAGTCTTCTTTTTGTGGTTCAAGACGAGGTAACATGGTTTTGTCTGTTTGCTTGTTTTTGATTTTATGAAGGAAAACTACTCACCTTATTTCGATGTGTTACCATTTTTAGTTTAACTGCCTGAAAATCCTACAGCATAAACCTAAAGTGTCTATGCTGTTAGTTCAAAAGAATGGTGTTAGAAGAACCACTGCCTTCATAAAATATGTGGGTTGACATTAGAGACTTTTGAATTGCTAAAGACAGTTATGTGTCCTCATTTGCATTTACAAGACTGACCTGGTATTATACAGCTTGCAGTAAATATGATAGAAACAAATATATATGGAAGAATTTTTTTTCTGAAATACATATTTTTACCCATTCCAAGCAGTTATGTATCTAAAAGCACAAGAGAAAAATTCTTAGGAACACTTCTGCTGCTTCCAATTATTTATGGAACAGCATCAGTAACTTAGAAGTTAATTTGTCCAATAATGAAGTCTATTGCTGAGGTAGATAACAAATGGTATTATAATACTCAACACCAGTTACTTGTTTCAGTCTTTGAGGAAGTTGCTGTGAATAGTGTTTGTCTCTGACATCATTTAAGCTGATGAATATTACATATGGCTTGGTCTTAGAGCAGTGGAACACAAGATCTGACAGGTTAAAATGCATTCCATACAGCTGAAGACTAATAGAGGTTAAGGAGGTTTGTGTGTTGCAATTTTCCTCACACAACTGTAATGTGGTAGTCAAGCTACAAATATTATGTCTCTTAAAACAAATTGCTTGTGTGAGGAGTATTAGAATAGCACACAAATAAGAAGCCTAGGAAACCTTTTTTTCTTTCTTTTTTGTAGCTACACAGAAGCACGAAAGCATGTAGAAGCACAAAAGAATGCAGACAGACATATTCAAGTCCTTAATTAAATATTGTCTAAAAAGATAACATCTGTTTTCTTTTATTGTTAAACAGTTTTTCCCTCAGAAAAGAAAACCGGCAGTGCTCATCTTGGGAAAGATCTCTATAGTAAACTAAGAGCTGCTGTAATTTCCCACTTGAACTTATTTTCTTCTGTACTTTTCAATAAATATGACATGTAAGAATGTAATTTACCAAAAGAATCAGTTGAAGTTATGAAAGGTCAACCTACAGCTTTTTTATTATTCCTACAGCAGTAGACTTTTTTATTGATAGTGGGCAGTTAAACTGGTTTGTAGAGATCTATGCTACACATGACATCAACGTGCTCTCATGTTGCCAGGATGATTAAGGTTGGATTCAGCATTGTACAAATGCAGTCATGATGCTTTCAAGATCAAGTTCAATCTAAAATAGTCTTGCTGCTTTACTATAACATGAGAACTGAGCTAATAAAACCTGACAACCTGCAAATTTGCTTGCATACACCTAGTCATTTCTACTGAGTACCATGCTTCAAGTCTATTTTGACGCAGTACAGACTCTTTTTATAATATTATAATTTTAAAATTTATTTAATAATGTAAGAACGATAAGTTCATACTAAACAGTGATAATATTCCAACTAGTACAGTTTGGTGCACGGTTTTTTGTTTAGGTGAACTCCACAATTTTTTGTGTTCTACTGGTGTTGCACATACTTAAGTATCCCTTGCAGCCACCAGTCCTGAGATCATCATGTGGTTTAAACTTAGCTTTCTATATGTAAAAAAACCCCAGTTATCAGAAAGAAACACAAGTAAAAATGTCTGTGGATTTAAATAACTGCAACTTTAGTCCATGTTTGGAAAACAAACATACTGCTGGAATAATAAAGGCAAAGAGGAAAAGGAAGATATGTACTTGGGAAGATTTCAAGCAATTTGGACTTAAACTAGGAATTGTTGTGTTGTGTAAACCTTTAGAGAATTTGTCACTGTATTCACAGTCCTAGATTAAACGTCTCAGCCTCCCATGCAATGCATAACATAGATGAATAAGAATGAATTCTGGAACAATTAGCAGACAACAACAGTCAGTCAGCTACTGAATTAGCTGATAAGAAATTCAAAGGATATAACTGAGACCAGTCTTAGACTCCTTTAGCCTGTGCTACAAGAAGTAAATGCTTCTGTTAAAAAGTTACAGGTTCTATCTCTTGACAAGGATTAGGCTCTGTCAGTAGTAGGATTCCCTCCCAGCAAAACACAGATGAAAGAATATTGTGTTTTTCCACTAGTTTAAGTGTTGAACTATGTGAGTTTCAGCTACTTAAACTTTTGTGTGTAAAGTAGCTAATGTCTCATGTTTCCATTATGTACTTTCCCGTACTGAGATCTAGACAGGCAAAAACACTTTCAGGGTAGTGAAGATGATATTTCTGAAAATACCAGTGCAGACAGGAATTTCCAATGCACTTTAGAATGATAAGCAAGGATATAAGCAATTGTGGTATATGGTATGCCACCTTTTTTCATGCTTATAGGAAAATGGTGGACAGGGATGTACCGAGGGAAATTTATTTGTCTCTTTCTCCTCTTAGATTCCTTTTACATGGGAAGCCTATGCTGCAATTTTTATAAATCAATTTTTATAAATCCAGACATTTGCAACACTTGATTCCTTAGAGTGTAAACAAGTTTGGGTACTCCCTTATGTGAAAACACCAGCAACTTTTCCAGAATGCTTTCCATTTTTCTTCTCAACTAGAGGAGACATTAAACATTAAATATTAACATTAACATTAAAGTACTAATATTTTGTATGTGCTACAATGTGAGATTTGAAGAATTGGCCTGTTATCAGGAGAGGCAATATTTTTCAATGAAAGACCTGTGAATCTTTATTCCCCTTGCCATAATGCTTTAGAATGGAACTTAGAAGCTGTGGAAATAAGAATGACTAAGTACTATATTTTTTTGGTTCTTTTCCAGAGCCCAATCAACAAAAATATAGTTTTTAATTCAAACTATCCATTATTACAGAAAATAAAATTTTAAGTTGGAAATAAAGTTAGATTTTTGTTAAACTGTTTCCAGAAATGCAGCTTACAAATGTCCAAGTTTCACTAGATGAATCTTGCCTACAAAAAAAGATCACATAAAAATTTTGGGGAATTGCTACTGATTTCGGAGGGTCTGTTTTTGAAATAGTTTTTGAGCAAGTCTGGGGTGCTGCTTATACACCTGATTTCTTTAGAGAGTACTAAATACTTGCCCTCTAAAGACTTCTTTCCCTACTGAAATGTAATGCAGATCTCTCTTTGGATAAAACTTTGATATGGGTTTACTGTCTGTAATGATGCAAGGGTGTAATTCCTTCCTACACAACAAAAAGAACAAAAGAACAAAAGAAAAANAAAAAAAAAAAAAAAAAAAAAAAAAAAAAAAAAAAAAAAAAAAAAAAAAAAAAAACCCTTCTAAAATTAGAGCTGGGATTTAAATTTCTTTCCAGAGAGTTCCTAAGTATTGACACTGTCATTTAGAGGTTATTCCAAGGTACCTATAGGCCGATGTGCTCAAATGTACTGAAGCAATTTTATTAGGCAGGAAAGAAGTATCATAAAAAATATTGAGCAACAGTGCCTCTAAGAGGATTCATATGCAATGGATTTCACCAAAATATATGGGTTCTGGAAGCAAAACCCTATTTGTTGCACAGGGTAACTCTTTTCTACTCAGACACATCAAAAAAGGACATAAAAATTTTGACTAATGAATCTGCCAGTGTTTATCCTTCAGCAGTAGTGATGATATATACCATACACAAAACTGTGTTTCTGGTTTGCTCGAGAGGTGTTCTTTGAGAATGATCAATGATGCTATCACAAAGTAGGTCTTTGAATCCTGATAGAAACTGTAGTGCCAGATTACAGTGCTGTGACTCACTTTTCTACAGCATAGAATTGTGCTGAAACCAGGATACTTCTCAGAAATTCTTCTCATTTTTAAGAAGGATGATCATGCTTAGCATGTCAAAACACAGTCAGTACTAAGTGCTATGGTCACAAATTCTTGACAGGTGGATAGAAAACCACATCCCTCAGTGTGCTGTAGGTTGCACAAAAAAATCCCTTCTTTTAGAGAATCCATAGACAGATACTAAGCAAATTATGCTAACTAAAGTCACCATTGACCTCTCTCCAACTGTGTTTTAAAATGCAATTAACAGCCTGAAAACACAATTTAGGTTTTGCCTTTGTACTAGTTTACTTGTGTACTATTGTGCATGTAAGTAATGAAAAGAAAAAGTCAAAACCCCTACTGAGAGAAGATTTTGCAAATGTTATATGGCACATATATTTATATAATTTGAGACTTAATACCTTTATGATATGCTCAATCTCAGCTTGCACATAGTTTTGCAGTCACTAACTGAACAAAACCACAGGATATAGAATTTGCTTAAGAAAATAAAATATTTTGAAAGTTCTCATATTTTAGCCCTACTTTAAAATGTTTTCGATAAATGAATGAATAAATGAATGAATGAACGAATACTTAATAAGGCAAAGCAAATGCACTCTTTTGTGTTGAGAGTTGGGAGTTTGTATAAGATTATTTTCTCCTTTCCTCTGAAAGTGGAAGCTATGGACAGCATGAGGCTTGATGCAGTTTGTTTTTTTTTTTTTCTTTTCTCCTGTGGTTGTGACAAGGGTTAGTAGATGATAAAAACATGGTACAAATATACCTGTACAACATTTAGAAGAGAGATCTTCATTTCAAGTATATTTCATTTCAGACACTTATATATCTTGAGGGTCTGTGTCTTGATGCAGCTGTGTTGGAATGGGATAATGAAATGGGGCTATTTATTTGTATCATCATTTACAGACCATGGATTTGTTCTAGATGCAGAGTACCAGTTACTAACCTTGACATCACAGTCTGTTTTTAAAACATAAGAACTTTGTCATCTCTATGTATATATACATGTATCTCAGTAGTAATGCCATTCAGAAATTACCGGCAATCTCATTTCCTCTATGCTTTACAGGAGATAATTATTAGGCAGAAGATACATTACAGATGAGAACATAAATAACCCATTACCTACAGAGTGCAGTTTGCTGTTCTAAAGACTACATTACTTGTTCCCAATCCCCCAAGACCAACCATTCTCAACCCTTGATTCTAAAACTCTCCATATTGGTTACTTTTTTTTTTTTTTTTTTTTTTTTTTTTTTTTTTTTTTTTTTG
>VXBR01000769.1:197419-207921 GCA_013400215.1 Cisticola juncidis
TTTTTTCCTTGTGTTTGTAGTGAAATCTGTGTTTTACCTTTTTGGTTCTATTTAGCCATTGTTGTATTTCATGCATTTTACATTTCTGAGGAAACCTTTTATCTTTCTTATTGTTTTATCACTGTTTTCCTAAATCTTGTACTTCTGCAGGAAGTTTTTGACACTCTATTGACATGCTGGCCTTTGGTTTTCAAAGCAGTTTTAGTGATTAATCCAGCTGATGAAAAATGTTGAGTGTTCAGTGATTTTTTTTTTTGTTGTTGTTATCAGTTTGACATAGAAGACACCTTATGGATGACCTTGTCTTGATTTGGCTTTATCGAGCTATAATTTTCAGAGATATTTGTGTCTCAATATGGCTGAGCATCCAGCAGTAGATCTACAAAAGTGTATCATACCATCCAGCTTGTTTCAGAATCTGATGTCTGTGGAGCACACCTTTTATCATGCCTGAGCTATTTATGCTTCTCTCCATGGAGTTGTCTGCTAAGGAAGGAAACTCAGAGAAGGCAGCATTCTGAGTGAAACTGCTCTGAGTTTGTCAGTAGGAAATAACTGGGGTGGTGTTACAGACTTGCTCACCACCTTGAATTAAGCACTTTAACCCAATCTTTCAATATATGGGTAGAGAGATTTTTTTTTTTTTGTTTCAGTAGTCAAATTGTCAGAGATGTGAATTTCTTTTGGAGAGTTCCAGTTTCTTCTCTCTGTGTCAAGCTCCGTTGTCCATTTGTTGATGATTGGAGTACTTATTTGGAGAAGGAAGCTGAGGATTTCAATGGTTGCTTTAAATCACATAATTGTGACTGAATTAGGTCTTGGGCAATTGCAAAACCTACATTGAGTCAATATCTATATAGGCAAGTAGATAAGAATTTTCAGAATTTAGAGCTGTAAAAGACACAGCAGGATCTCTTATCTGGTTATCTTTGGAAGCTCCTACATTCTACATTTTTATGATGATGACATATGAAACTTCTTTAGGAAAGCATACATGTATATATATATATATACATATGTATATATAGTTTGGCAAGGGATTTTTTTTTTTTTTTTTTTTTTTTTTTTTTTTTTTTTTTTTTTTTTTTTNTTTTTTTTTTTTTTTTTTTTACTTTTATTTCAAAATAGATCTTGGTCATGGAGATGTGAATTTTTCCTACAAACTTGTTCATATTCTTCAGGAAATTAGAGAATATATAGACAGGGATTTTTTAATTCTAAGGTAATTCATTGAATTTTGCAATTTATGGACAACATAATAAAAGTCTGAAGTCAATATAATATCATCATCAATTATGACGATTTTCAATAGCACCAAGTACTCATGGTTATATTCCATATTGTTCAAGGACATGTTAGATTTTTGTAGTTTTGAGGTGGGTGGAAGCCCTAAGATAGTGTTGAATTTTGCCATATGTAAGTGATAAGATAATAAACTCCAGCTAATTTTCATGTACTTTAACTCAGTGCAGTACATTCTTCAATGAATTCATAACTTTGTTCCAAAACATACATGAGATAAACCTGATATGCCGGGTAGCTGTGTAGCCATTCAGAGGCTACATACAAACAGGCTGTAGAAATGAGCCAGCAGGAACATGAAGCCCAAAGATGTTTAATACCAAGTCCTGCAACTGAGGAAGATTAGCCTCAGGCACCAAAATAGGCTGAGTCCTGACCAGCTGGAAAGTAACTCTGCAGAGAAGTATTTGGGAGTCCTGGTAGGCAAGCTGGACATGAATCAGCAACATGCCCTCTTGGCAAAGGAGCCAAAACCCTTCTTAGATACATTAGGCAGAATATTGCCAGTGGGTTGAGGGAGATGATCCTTCCCTCTGCTCAGCTCTGGTGAGGCATGTCTAGAGGGCTGTGTCCCAGCCTGCTCTCCCCAGTACAAGGGAGATGTGGATGTACTGAAGTAAGAGGAGAAAAGGACAGCAGAGAAGATATGCAGTTGAGTTTGGACAGTGAGAGCATTCAGGGTGGGGATTTTTATGGTGATAATTTAGTGCATATTGTCTTAGTATTTAACCCTGGATGGCATTAACTTCTACTTTGTGTTTTGCTTACTTTTGGTGACTGTTCTGTCTTAACTGTAAGTTTTTCAAGGCAAAATATATTTCTTGTTGCATAAAGCCTTGCATTTTCAGGCCTCAGTCTTTTGGTTCTGTCCAAACATAAATATAGTCATATATATATATATACATATACACATAAATATACTTCTGCTTTTCTGTATACCTCTGTATGAGGTCACCTATGTAGCAGGTGTGTAAACTTTTATCTATATGTCTATTAATTTGGATGTACTTTGGATGTCTAGGAATTAAAAAATCCTTACCTTGGTTTCCAAATGGCCCCTACCAATGTGACAATTAGAAGTTGCTGTAAAAATACCACTTCCAGTATTTTACTTTGAAAAAGAAGAAAAATAGCACACCATGGAAAGGGAGGAAAGGGTTTAAACAAGAAGTTTTGGTAAGGGAGGGAATAATTTCACCCCAAGCCAAATTCCCACCTTGCAACTGGGAATGCAAGGAATGTGGGCAAGCCATTCCTGCTTAAGTCATTCCTAAGTCATTCTTAAATCATTCATCCTCTGCCTCTTTTGAGAAGTAGAATTCCTGTGTAGAGATAACACAGTCTCACAGGCATGCTTGAGCCTCCTGCTGGGGGGGAGAGGGAGATCATAAGAGCACAGCCCTGTGATAAACCCTGCTTTCAAGAAGATTTTTGTTATATTGGGGCAGGCAGCAGCCCTGCCTCCACCCCTGCTGGGCGACAGGATAAACTGAGCCTTTGGAGCCTGGGTCCCCGTGCTTCTCTGAAGCCGGACAGCGTTAGCAAGGTGCTGAAATTAATGCACCCTTTGCATTTCGGCTGTGGTTTGATGGTCACCCTGGTTAGCTGTGCCTGTAGCTTCACACGTCCCTCCAGAAAACAAGCAACCTGCCCACCCTCACAAACCAAACCGACCCATCATAAAAAAAACCCCTCAAAATGTTATAATGAAGTTTGTTTTACTGCAGTTAACAGCACCAATACTGAGTACTCAAAATACTGAATTTACATGATGTAGAAAAGTATGTCATGCTTCTGTAACATTGTGTGACTCACCATAGTCATGGGGGTTTTTTTGCTGTTCTGTCTTATGTTTAAGGTCCCACACATATGCAGACGAATACAGGGAGACTCAAACCAGGAATATTAGCACAACTACAGAACACATTGGAACATACACACAGTTAAAAGAATAACTTGGCAGGCCTGTCTTTAATGGTCTGATTGCTGCCTCTTCCACAGTTAACTCATCAGCATTAGTACCTAGTGTGAGACTGACAGCCTCAAGATCCATGTGTAAAACTGTGAAATTATCGTTTCTACTAACAGGGGTTGGTGCTTTTGGCCTGTTTCCCCAACAAGGACTTTTAGCCTTCTTTCATAAGAAATCATAATGTCTAGAGGACAACATTTTGATTTCATGTAATTGTGAGATATTTGTTTTAAAAATAAATTGTTCTAGATTCACAAATGGTAGGTATGGATTTGTTCTTTTTCACACACAGTTCCAAATAAAGATGTAGGTAGACTTTCTAGTTGTGGATATGTATTCAAAATTTGACTAATGTGCATATAGCGTGTACATGTACACATAATTTTTAGCAAAGAGTGTTTCTAAACCAGGATAAAAATAGAAAGAAAAAATAAATAAGGAGGGACCTTCTCCTTAGTTAAAATTTCCAAACTAACATTACAATTTTACGATAAAGGATTATGCCTACTCCTCCGGCTTGATGCCAGTAAGAATATTTCCATGTCAGTGGACTTCAAGACTAATTTGCTGTGATTATCAGGGAATTACTTTGTCAGCCTTCCTGTTCACTTTTGCAAGGACAGACCTGTTAATTCCAACTCATTTACTTTATGTGGAATGAAAGGTAAATTCAACAGAAGTGATCATAAGCCTCAAGCTTTTACTAATAACAGTTGAGCTTAGTTCTACATACTGTACTCATAGGATAAAACATCAAACTGTGCTTTAAAAATGACAGGATGCTTAATTCATCAAACAAGGGCATTATTGCACTGCAGCAAAGGGAATGCTCATAGCCACATGCACACTGAGTTTTTCAGCCAAGAGATACAGCGGAAACATTAAATCTGAAGGTTGTCTTAGCAAAGTATCTTCTACAGACATCAACAGAGTAAGACAGAGTACTCCCTTAGAATTTTGAAGGCAGTGGTGCACAGGAAGGACAACCAAGTACATGATGTGTATTTCAGATTAAAAGCAGAGGTTATAGAACAGAAAACATTTAAGAGCAGAGATTTCAATTCCAGCTATGTTTAGAACTGCATGTGACATAGGAGAAATTCAAGCAAAATGCAGATTAATTATTTTTAAGTTATCAGCTCATTTTATGTTGACCATAATTATTCAGCTAAATAGTCCTTTTCTTTAAAATTATGATACTGTGCAACACTGATATTCTGTATCATCTGAATATCACTTACCAACATTTTATAGGTTTTTTTAAATCTAATTTTTATGTTTAAACTGAATTTGTAGCTCTGTTATAATACTATGCAGATGTTAGAGAGATGTATTTTATATATTTATGTATTATTCATATAATCTGGAATTTTTATTTTTCACTTGATTTAAAACTTCAGTAGTCAATTGCTTTTTTCAAATACTGAGACAGAGAGTTGGAGAAAACGGAGAAGTGTATTCAGTTTAGTGCTTAGCTTTTGAAAGTTGTTGCTATCTGTGGTGTATTTCCCTTGTACTTAAATGGATAAAAAGAGATCCATGTTTTGTAATTGCAATAGTGATTGCTTGAATTGACAAATTAATCACATATTTGAGCTTCAACACACAAATCATGGAAGCTCTTATTCTGAATTTTCATTTTAATACAGATTAATAACTGTAAATAAGAACTGGAATTTAAAATGAGATTAAATATTGGTTATGTGTCATATTTTTGCTTTTATCATCAGTCTTCAAAAGTGTGTGTACAATCATGAACAGAATAATTTTTTTTTACAGAAGTCTAATTTGCAACAGAATTAATTAAGCTGTGTTCTGTTTAGCTGAGGTTAAATTTCGCTGCAGTTTGTGTTATCAAGGAAAAGGTTTCAGTAAACAAATCTTGTCATCCTTGTGTAGGTTTTAGGGGTTTATTTTTGTTTGTTTTTTTAAGCAAAATGAAAATTGCTCTCTCTCTGTAGTGATTTTATTTTGTTTTCTTCCAAGTTGTTGTTATAAGATTGTGAGTTGGGAGGAACAATTAAAGGTCATCAAGACCAACCTACCTTCAACAACCAGAGATGTCTTCAACTAGATCAGATTGCTCAGAGCCCCATCCAGCCTGACCTTGAATGTTCCCAGAATCTCTTACCTCTCTGGCCAACTTTTTCCAGTGCTTCACCACACTCATCATCAAAATTATCTTCCTTTGTCCTGGTCTCAGCTGGGATAGGGTTAATTTTCTTCTTTGTACCTGGTACAGTACTCTGTTTTGAAAACAAGCTAATGGTTTTGTTGCTGAGTAGTGCTTATTCTAAATCAAGCACTTTCCACTTTCCCCTGCTCTGCCAGTGAGCAGGGGCACGAGACACTGTGAGGGAGCAGTGCCAGGACAGCTGACCCAGCCTGCTCAAAGGGACACTCCATGGCATAGAACATGCTCAGGATAAAAACTGGTGAAGTTGTCCAGGAGAGGCTGACTGCTGCTCAGTGATGGGCAGTAGATGATGAGTAACTGTATTGTCCATCACTTGCTTTTCTCGGGTTTTATTCCTCTCTCTCTCTACTTTTAATTAATCTTATTCTTCTTTTAATTGTTAAGCTGTTCTTATCTCAACCCACAAATTCTGTTTTTTGTGCTTCTCCTTCCTACCCCACTAGAGGGAAAATGGGGAAACTAGGTGTGAAAAAGTGGCTCTCTGTGTGGTACTTAGGTGCCAGCTGGGGTGAAACAACAGCATCCTGATATGCAGCCTTATATGTGATGCACATAGAGGGAAAAAAATAAAAGGAATATTTATTCTGAAGGAAATGGTGCTGAATCATGCTAACAAAAAAAGCTGGGTAAAGATTTTGTGTATATTTCAGTTTTTATGTTAGGTATAAGTTGAGAGAAAATGTAGCAAGAAGTTCAGACAGATCATGACAATATTTATTTTTACATTGTTCCTGGTGTTGTCCAGTCAAGCTTCAAGCATATCCAATGATGGATATTTCACAACATAATCCTGTACATAATCACATAATAATCCAATCATTTGACTCCTCTCACTGTGACTTTTTTTTTCTAATATCCTGTTGAAATTTCCCTTGCTGCAAATTCCATCCCTTGCTTCTTGTCTTTTCCTTTTTTTTTTTTTTTTTTAAGTACACCTTCCAGTGGAATCTGTCTCTCTTTTCTCCATATTCATAGATTCTTGTCCTCAAAAGGAACAACAAAAGTCAGAAGGCCAGCAAAATCTTGCCTCCCTTATATTCTAGGCTTCCACAGTAGTGTAAGGCAGCAATGAAATCAGTTTCTGATCTTCAGTTTTTAAGACTAGATAAACCAAAGTCTAAGTCCTTTCTTAGACATCAAATGCTTCAGTCTCCTAATAATCTTGGTGCCTTTTCTAGGAAAACAAAACAAAAAAAAAAAAAAAAAAAGAAGAAGGAAAAAAAAGAAAAAATAAAAAGGGAAAAAAGAGATTGTCTTGTACTAAGGAACTGGAAATTAGACATATACACTCCACTATAACATCGCTGAATCAGTAGAGGATTATCACTTCTCCCAACTTGCTGTTGATGTGTGTTGATTTTAGTGTGGAGATCGATGTGTGGTTGCATTCTTTAACACAAGCAGGTACTGCTGCTGTGGCTCAGCTTGTCCAGCAAGACCCCACCCTCTAGATCCTTTACTGCAGATTAAGGTGAATATGCCTTAAAAATAAAATGGAAGAAAATAAATAGTCTATTAAGTAGAAAAGGAATTTTATTGCTGAAAACTGCTAGCATAACTGTATGAGGACAGGAGATTTGTATATTGCTGAACACAGGACTTATATGACCTTATCTGCAGTGATATATGCTTGACTAGTTAATAATCCATGAATGTACCTGAAGTAATAAAAATTACAGGAAAAGATAGAAGTATGGACAAAGGAGTACAAAATTTCTTAACAGTAGGAGAAATAAGAGACCTGTAAAAAACAGAGAAAAGGATGTTGCTACTTGCAAGTGCTTGAATTGCAGAGCTTGTCAGGACATCCTTATGTAATTGTGTGCTATATTAATTATCTTTTACCATTAGGTGGTAGTATAATAGCAGATATACTAAAATAATTTAAATAAATGAAATTATTTTATATATATATAAATTATGTAAAATATAAATTATATTATTCTTTTCAAATGTTGATATTTTACTTACAATGCTATTAGTAATAACACCTATATTGGTACATCACTACAATCTTAAAATCCATTGTATTGAAAACATATTTTGGAAATTGATAGAAGACAGAGCTTCCATAATTCCAAAGTGCTCTATACAGATATGTTATAATACCCTGAGCATAACTGTGTGTATATTGGCTGTACAGTGAGCAGTGTCAGGATATGCAAATCATGAAGACCAGAGGAAAGAACTGGAGTAGAAAAGCCTCAGCAGGAGGCAGATGAGCACATTTTCAATAAATATTCTCATATCACAGGAAAGTCTCTAAAACAGCAGTTATAAATCTCTAGCTTATATATTACCTCTACTACCTGATTATATCAATCCTTGTGGAAGACATAGCCCATTAATGTTTTCTTTAGAGTGTGATTTAAATTACATAAAGCCTGAATAAAGTGTTTCCAGTTGTGCTTTGGCCTCAGGAGATAGTAAAAATACTCTTTCTTTATTACTGCATGAAAATGAGATAATGACATTGTATTTGACTTAGTCTAATATTATATTTAACATTCACCTACAACAGAACCTCTTATTAGACTGGAGTCATACATTTTTCCTTTTGGATTTTACATTTTGTGCTGCTTTTGACTTCAGACTGGACACAATCTTTGTTGTAGTATTTTTTGCAAGCTGCCCACTCTGTCTCATGTCTGTAAAACCTTGTAGATTGGAAGCGAGGAGATGTTTATTTTGCTTATCTCACATTTATTGTGTAAGAAGGTGCATTTAGAAAGTTGCTTCTGTGACTCAGTTTTATTATCATCTTGGTAATTTATCATCTCAGGTCTGTGCACAAGTCATCTATTTTTAACTTCAGAAGCACTTTTCCTGATTTGTTATAATGTAAGTTTTGATTCTGTTCACAAGCTTTTTCTACGATTCCAGGCTTCCCTGTGGGGTCTTATATCTGACTACAATTAGTGGATGTTCTGAAACATAGCAGTGTAGTTTTGACTTGATTATTGGCACCTAGATGGTGAATCACCCTCTGTAATGATGCACATATCTTGTTTGATTTTATGAAGCAGATCACACTGCCTTGTTTGGTTTGCCCTGTTTTTCTAATACACACACAAACCACGACACCCCCACCCCAAGCAGTTTGCTCTTTTATTTGCTTTATCAATTCAATTTCTTGTGAAGTATAAGAGCACATCCTATACACATCCTCATTCTTTTGACGTTTTTGAGAGTCCTCACTTGACTCAGAATTTTGTTTTCTGATCCACAGTTTGAATCTGAGATCTGAATCCGAAATGACTATTTCTGTGCACTGATAAAGATGAATCTACATCCTAAGACATTTCTGTCATGGGAAAATCAGCCCCATCATGTTCACTGTGTGTCTTGAAATATATAGAAGAGTTAGGCCTTCCACACCTTAAGAGAAGACTCTGGGAACAGCAAGCTTCTCAGGAATATACCAACCTTGTATTAAGTCCATAACGTACAGCCTCATAGAAAATGTTCAATAAAAGTAAAACTACCAAACTGAGTTCAGTATTCTAGATGGAATTTACAATCTTTTTGTCAAGATTTTTGTCATTTGAAAAGAATGAATAAACAAATTAAGGAACAACAGAGCAGTTGTTATTGTTAGAAGTGCACTACTAAATATTTTTTTGATTAAATAAAAAATGGATGTCATGGAAAAATAAATAATCAAAGAATTTCTCAAAAACTATTACAAGCTTAGTTCTTGTTGAACTGCCAGGGAAACTGCTTGATAACATACAGTAATAGACTGACAAAGATGGAAATGCATGAAAAATAACAGCACATCATAGAGAAAAGGTCATGTTGTGTAGCATATTTTTTATGCATGAGTTTACATAGCTATATCAGCATAATTTTACAGCTATCCATGCTAATATGTTTTATTTAACTTTCCTGAGCTGTTTTGTTGGGGGTTTTTTTGTCTTCTTGTAATATGCTTGCCCATTATCTATCCATACTGCTGCTAATGTAAGTATTTTGAGTATACCTTAAGTTTTGAACTGGAATGATGCAGTCTTGATTACAAGATGAAATTGGTTGGTTTTGAAATCAAGGAGTTATTTCTGTATATATTCAGAAATAACACATGCACGCACTTTCAATTTCTGTTGCATATGAAGTGATGTGTTGCCAGAATTTGACATGGTTGATCTGGCATATCTTGTCAGCTTGTCTTATTTCATCTAGTGTGTTTCCTACCTTGAAAATCTTGAACTAGTCACAGTTCCTCAAACACGTTCAACACAAGTATCTGATATTGTTTCATTAACACTCTTTAAAAGTATTGCAGCTTCCTGATTTACTCTGTTACTCTTCATGCTTTCTCAAAAGCATAGCCATGCTTTCTAAAATCTACATTAAAAAAAGCAAATCTTTTTTGTTAGCAGAATTTGCTGAATGCCTGTGTTTGTTTACAGAATGTTCAAAAACCTTCTCCCACCCTGCCCCTAATCTCAATCTATATAATCAAATGTTGGAAGTATCTGTTTGAAAAAAATTACAAGCTGTTAAATAGTTCTCTTCTTCAGGCTCTGTAAGTACTGCCTCTCAGCATAAGTTTCACAAATGTACTTTTAAAAGATCATTTTGCTCAGGCCAGAGGAGAACTAAATTCTGTTTAGGTCCAACTTGCTTACCCACATAATACATTTTCATACATATTTAATTGATCTGACCTTTCATTTCCCCTTTAATAAATTTACCTATGTAACTATCAGTTGTGTATTTACATCACTTTGCAATGCTTGCCCTGACTCACATAGTAAAGTTAAATTCTTTTCATGCAACAAGAACGGACTTTTCCTCTTAGAACCCTATTGTGTCATTTGGAAGATAGTAATAGTCGGATGACTTAGAAATTAATATTTTGCTTCCTACAAGCTAGTTTGTTGTTTAGTTTTGTTGGTAGAATGTGTGCAGAAAAACCTCTTACTCTCAGATTTCTTCCTGTTTTGTGGATCTTCAGTTTGTCTTTCAGGGTAAAAATCATGATTTACATAGTCTTTTTTTTTTTTTTTTTTTTTTAAAGCCATTATT
>VXBR01000769.1:212764-225532 GCA_013400215.1 Cisticola juncidis
GGGTACAAAGGTACCCTGATGGAAGGGATGGGCTGCACAGGAGGGGTAACAGTTAACAAGTTGAGTTAACACCTCTGTAATGACACATTAGGTGAAAAAAAAAAATCCTATTTCCTTTGCCTCCTCATTCCTTCACCACCCTCTTTTCCCCTGGAGACACTGGGTGAACAAACACGAGGTGCTGTTCGTGCTGTTCCTGCTGTGTGCAGGGCTCACCTCCTGCCATGGAGCCTGTAGAGTCTGATCATGACAAGCACAAGTGGAAGCTGGTGAGTGACAGTGCTCAGCTCCTGCCCCATCTGCCAGGCAGATGGTGGCACATGTGACTTGAGTACTGCATCGATAAAGGACTTGCTTTGTGGGTAGGGAGCTGCAGATGACAAGGGGGGAAAAGGTGAAGGGACAACACCTGCATCAAGACATATCAGTGTAGTTTAACCTTTGTGTTCCCTCCTCTGTAATCCTTCTGGTGCTCCATTTGTATGGTGTCTATTTTTTAGCATTATGGGATTTTTAGCTTTTTTTGTCTCCTTTTTTCTCTTAATTTTAATTTTATCTTCATGCCCAATAGTGCACTTCAGCTTAATGAACTGCTTAAAGAAGAAAAAGCAGTCTCCCCTTGTTTTTACTTTAAAACTTGCCTTCTCATTTGAGGAAGGGAGAGAAGCCTGAATATTGAAACTCGCTGGCACCTTTTACATTTTGTCTTACATTTTAAATATGTAGATATTGTTTATGGAGAAAGGAAGGAAGAAAACTTGACAGAGGGACTCAAGTCATGCCATAGAGAGTAAATGAAGCATTGTTTTTATTCCATGGGACAATTGTTGAGCTGCTGGATCTGCATCTTAGTAGAACATTGCAAAACAGGCACAGTAGGGGGTAAGAAACTAAGCTTTATAGAACTCTAAATGGTTTACAGACATGCAGAACTGTAGATGCTCTTCCCATTAATGAGATATTTGCTATTTGAAATTCCTTCCTTTCACAAAGATATGCCTTTGTGCATAGACGTCCATGTTTTGTCCTCTTATTTACAATGTGTCAGCTGAACTAAATCAAGAAATGCATATTTATTGTTCCCATGAAAATTCTAAAGTATAGTTTCCCTATTATAAAGCAAAGTATAAAGAATACAGTTCTTATGTAAGTTAGATTTTGGCTAAGATTTTTCATAAAACTTATTTTCCATTGATTAATTTCTAAAATGCCCCAGATGTTAATCCTTTATTTTTGTGCTGCCTAATTGAAAAACATTATCAATAGTTTGGCTTGCCAGATAACAGAATATTTTCAAAATGCAAAAATCAGATAATAGGAGAAAAAAACCCAAAACCTTGCTAAATAGACAGAGATGGTTATTTGGGAACAACTTCTCTTTGCCTGTGCTATGCTGTTCAGTGGTAATAAAGCAGTATTTATTTTTTCTCCTAGTATATAAATGTTGACTATTGGACAGAATATAACACAATACTGATACACAACGGAGATAAATGCATCCAGAAAATGTTACATCTCATGTCTGAAGAGCAGTGTGTTGTGAATAGAGTGAATTTACTGTGTTGTATGTTTATTTAAAAGGGAAAATTATTCTTGCTCCTACTGATGATGACGTTATAGACTGCTGATGGCAGCACAGAAATTTTTTAGATTGCAGGTCATTTGTAACCCACCTTCAAGTAAGCATAACTTCAGTGGTCAATAAACCTCTGTGCATGTCAGATAGTGTAAGAAAGTTGTAGCTGCTAGCTCCAGGCTTGCTGCTCACATAACTTATGAGAATATTTTGTTTATGCAGAGTTTTGCTTTTCCTGTTCCCCTGTTCTGTACTCTGCAAATCCCTTCCCAGCCTGGCATTCCTGTGGTTTGTTTTGTTGTTGGTTTTCTTTTTTTTCCTTTCTTCTTTTTTTTTTTTTTTTTCTTTTTTTCTTTTTTTTTTTTTTTTTCTTTTTTTCTTTTTTTTTTTTTTTTTCTTTTTTTCTTTTTTTTTTTTTTTTTCTTTTTTTTTTTTTTTTTCCCTGGATTTTTTGTGGTGTTTTTTGTTTGTTTTTGTTTAATTTAAAGAGTGAATATGTATATATGTATTCATTTATAAAGTACCACTGGAAAAGTGCTGAGTTTTATCTATTTAGTACATAAAATATTAAATTCTATAGGTTTACAATATAATTTATGAAAGTAACAAAAATGTTATGGTTCTATGAAAGACAAAGGCTGTTTTATTTATATTTTACAGTTTCCTGATAAGTTAACCATGATATAGTCAAAGCTTTTCTTCTAAATACCCATGAAAGGAACTGAAGTTTTGTCAAAGGTCCAGGATGCTTTTTTGTTCTAGATGTGCTTCAGCATGAGTTTGTCTGGCAGGGTGAGTCTAGAGAGTGACTGATCTATCATACTAAAAATCAGCAAACAACATAATATTTGAACAGTTTCTTTAAAACAATCTTTTTTCTAAGTATTTAGACATGCATCTGATGATTAATACTTTTCAAATTAGTTTGAGAAAGTTCATCACATTCAATGGTCTCATATAATGAAATACTTCCAGCCTAAATTAGGTATCACTGTAGGATATGCTGCTCTATTAACAGAAGGAAATTTTAGTGTTTTGGATTGATCTTTTGAAGGACATCATGTGCCTATAAATACTCTCAGAAATGTACATAATATAAATGTAATAGCTATTGTAAGGGAATAGATTTTTCCCCAAGAAAGTAAGTTATAAATGGACACATTAGTTAAAGATGTTAATAGAGAAACTATATTTCATTTGTTCTTAGCCATAGTGATGTTGACATTTTAATAGAGTTTAAGTATTGCCAGTAAAAATGAAAAGCACTGCAAAATATGCAAAAACATTTCACATCTGTATGACCTGAAATTGGAATTTCTCTAAGTGCTGGTTTAATAGACAAAAAAACCCCTCAAATCAATAATCCTAAATTAAGTTCCCATTATTGCAAGGTCAAAATGAAAGAAACAGAAGCTTCAGCAAAGAGAATTATGCAGTGTTTATTGAGCTTGTAGTAAATGCTATAGATGTGTTCAATCTCACCTTTTGTCTGTGAGGAAAACCCAGTTCTATTGAAGTGAGTGAAAAAAACCCTTTCTTCTTTGTATTTGCCTTTAAAGATATGGTCTGTGTGGATGGTAAATGGATTTGACAGAAGAGAAGTAATTCAAAGCCTGTTCACAAACAGAATTGTTTTACATCATTATGAGGAGAAAATATCCCTTCATTTTCTTTTTAGAAGAGCATTAAGAAGTTTTAGCATTAATCTATTTGGAACAAGTTATCCATTCATATCGTCCATTCAGACTGTAAGCACTCATCTCTAAGAAGACTGTCAGTTCTCATTGATTTATGTTTCATGGCATTAAGTAGGTGGTAGAGAGTTTTGCTTCTTTACAATCAGGATGATATATTGATTATCTGAAGCAAAATTTACATAGAGGTGAAGGAAAATCATTATGAGTTGGTGTGGTAAGAGACAGGCATTATGGAAAAAGCTATTACACAGTATGAGTTGACAACCATTGATTAGTTATAAAGCTGGTCACATCCATGATGATATCACTCTATAATTACTTTGTAGACAGAGAAAATAACCCAGACATTCCAGGAATATGCAGGCAAATCTTAGTCCTTCACATACTGCAGCTGACGTACTACCTAGAAGTTTGTTATAAATTAAAGGATATTATAGACTTTATGTGCCAATTAAATTTTGGCAGCTGACAAAATACCTAGTTCATTCAAGGTCAAAATTAATCCATGGTTCAGTCTATATTCTTTTCCATTAATTAAGGTTTTAATTGTTTGAGGTTTTTGAATATTTTCAATGTTCATTGAGGGTTGGAGAATGATGTTTTAGTTTTCACATCTGTGGAGTTATGCTTACAGTTATGCTTATCTCTATGCTTACAAATACAGCCAATTCCTTACTTGATCTCTTGCTGAGTCCGTGTTCCAGATTTTATCCTAAAGCACACAGATGCTTGTGTTCTTACATGAAAAGCCTAAATTTATTGGAGGATTGATTCACAGGGTGAATTAAGGTAAAAATGAGAAACACTTTATTAATTGTCTTATTACAAATAGAAATAATATAGCAACAGGAACAGAAAAATTTCTAGATGATTTGCAGCTATGACATAAAAATACATTCAAAGCCCTTTTACATGGATGAGATAGTCCAAAGTACACTTGTTCACAATAAAACATTAATGTCACAGTTGTAGGATGTGACTTCCTGTGGATAAAATTTTCAATATTCTTTTGAATACAATAATGTTTGTATGTGATAATATATTTAATTCTGAATCACAATGACTTGACCATGCCTTCAAAATGTCAAGTTGTGGAAAGAAACCTAATTGAGGAGAGCTCTTAAATCCAGTAGAATAATGTTATATTGCTTTATAGTGATTGTAAAGTCAAAGAAAATATATCTAAATGACAAAATACTTTTCTGATGCAGAAGGTCAGTCAACCATTGGAAGCTGTTTTTTTGTTGGTTTTTTTTTTTTTTTGAGACTTACTAAAATCTCTGCCAATTGATGTTTAACTCTTGATTTGAGCTCTTTTATTTACAAGAGTACAAATGCTTTCTTCAGAATTATTTCTCAAATGAACCATCTTTAGTGTTTAAATTGTTATTGTGTTAATCTAGCAGAATTTTTGGTGGGGTTTGTTTATTTGTCTGTTTAGTAATTTCAGAAACCAAAGTACAAGTTAATCAAAGAATAAAATGTCAAGGAAGATCTAAAAGTAAGGTGGTTTTTTTTTTGTTTTTTTTTCTTTTCCTGGGGCTAGGAACAATGTAGAATATTTTTTGTCTCTCACCCTTTATTCCTTGTGCTATGAAAATATTTTATCTCTATATTTGTGTATACTGAGAGAGAGTGAGCTGTAAATTTCTATGCATCCTCTCAACCCCTGCTCTTATAGATTTCTTCTTGATGCTGTTCCATTTGAAGTAACTCTTGGTAGTGTGAAGAAGTAGTCAGTATGTCAGCACTGAAAATACATAAACATTTTTTTGCATGTGTAGGATCCAAATTAGTGGCATTTGTCCCCAATGAGAGACTCAGTATAAGCCACCTGCCAAGAATAAATTTAATTTATTACTGGTTTTATAGTACTAAAAATACCATCCTAAGCTAATTCTCAGTTTGAGTGTTGTGGTCTCTGAAACAGAGGCTTGGTGACTGATTTCTCTTTGACCATGGCTGACTGGAAGATATTTCAGACACAGATATCCCTTTAAAATTCCTGAATTAGAAGTCATAGTAGTAGACTCTCACCTGCACAATATCAAGCACAATGAGAGATCCTGATAGGGGCAGTGAACTGGGCTGTATTCCTGATTATGAATATACTCCTGGGAATAAGGCTAACACTATCTCTCTTTAATTAGTAAATGCTTTTACTTTGAATTTATGTTAAAGTCCTGTAATCTCAAACATCGAAAGAAGTAACCCTTTGTTGCTAAAAAATTAAAACTTTGCTGGTACATAGAAATATTTCTATAGTGTCTCTTTCATGAGAGACTACAGGCACACCATAGAGTAAGTGATGTGGAATAATTATTTTGAGAAACACAACAAACAACTTGTAGCTTATTAAGGTACACATTTTGGTGAGTTCCAGTTGTAACTGGAACTGGAATTGAAATACAATTAATTTCATTTTCTCTTGCAGCAGAATATTTTGTACTATTGTTTTGTGGACAATCTTGAAACCTGCAATTTTTTTGTTGTGCATTTATGAAAAGAAAGTCTTAAGTAAATAAGTGGTAAAGCACACTTGTGAACTGGTTTAAAATTTTAAATATAGAAATATAAATTAACTATACCCTGATTTAAAAAACCAGAAACCATCCAATTATGATAAAGCATAGCAAGATCCATCAGCTGGAAGCTAAATTTGGCCAAGGTGTTACTTACTGAAATAGATATATTTAATAAAAGTTTTACTGTAATGACTAACAGTAATTTTGAAAAAAAAAAACTTTATCTCTCCTTTAAATTAGATGTACTTAAATGCTACAATGGGTTTTAAGAGAAAAGTTTTTTTTAATTATTGATGACACATTGATATTTATGAAGTACATTTCATCTAGCAAAATTGTAGGTTAAAAATGTATTTAATTATATATTACCCTTTTGTATGTGTTTGCTAAGTAAAAGAACTAGAAAGAATATTTTTTAATGAAAAAAGTATGAAGTAGTTTTGAGCTGTATTACTGTGTGATGCAAAAAAACATTAATCTGGTTTTGGAGAGGAGGGTGGGGGGCAGCCTGGGGAGTGTTACTGACTTGTGACTTGTTCTGTATTATTCTGATGCTGAGGGTAGAAAGTTCTGAATGGGTTATTATCTGACTCCTCATGCTCCCATTACTAGACTGGGAGAAGAGGCACAATCTCTCTCCTTGTTTCCAATGAGTTATTTGAATAGTATAGGAGTATGAAATTACAATGGGTTATGGAAGGATTCTTATCCTGTGCCAGCGTCTGATTCATTTCAAGATTCTAAAAATTGATTTAGTTAAGATAAAAAAATACAAACCATTTCTTTTGAAATGAAATATAAATTTGAAACTTTCTTGAAGTTAACCAAAACATATTCTTTTAACTCTGTCTTTTTCTTTTCTTCCTGACTGGGATTGCAAGGATAAAATGAAAGAGATGGCATATGAAAAAAAAAATCCAATATTGATTTACAAAAAAACCTTTTCAGACTGAAATTCCGTGGCATAGAGTGGTTCTAATTCAGATGGAATTGAGGAGTTTCTAAACTATCTTTTTTGAAGAGACTTGATCTTGTGGCCTGGTTAGAGGGAAAATTCTGCCTTCAAACCACTTCAAATTGTTCTAAATATTTGTCATGCATTTAAATAGGAATGACTGTGCCTTACTCTGCAGCTCCCCACCCAGCAGATGAGTCTAAAAGGAGTCTCTGTTCCAGTTACTGAACTCACTATTCATTTTTGCTACAAAATTATTAATGATCTATAGTGTCAGCCTGAGTTTGTCTTCTGCTTTTTCTTTCATTCTTATTTTCCATCTAGTGCAAGTTGTATGAGCTTAATTGTTTTAGATAAGCTTTTACTGATGTTGCTGTGAATTTCCTTTTTTCTTCTGCAATCCCTAGTGAACAGAAAGAATGCTCTTCATATCTGTGTGCACTAAATATATAGGAAGGTCATACATTTTCATTAAATACCCTGGTGTCCTTTCAGTTAAAACATGGGGATAGACACGATTTAAGCTAGAGTATAGTTCTTTACCATTTATGCAGCTTGCTGTAGAGGAAATTCGCTGCTTCTGTAATAGGGAGCATGAAGTTTACCTAAAGGTGATCATTACAATCCATTTACAGGGGAAATTGTGCTTAAATTACTCAGGTTAGGGAGACATAAGATTGAGATGCATATCTCTAGTAAATGTCCAAAGGCTTGAATGCCTTCTGCAAGGTCACTGTTTGAGGCAACCATCGTGTGCATTTTTTATCATTTTTAAAATATGGTGAAAAGAGATGATGCTTCATTTTCCTATTATAGCTTTTAGAATACTGATGGCACGAGTTGACTTCCTGTTTCTGTCTTTGTGGCTTTAAAATAGTCCTTTAGTCCTTGGGAACATAACTAGCAGGCTGGTTACAGAGTACACTTACAGTGAATAGTGCAATTTCTTCTGCTGCAACCTTACTATATGGCTGAGAATAATTCATGTGATTGAGCACTGGAGCTATATCACATGTCATTGTAGCCCAGAATCCTTACTGTGAGGGGAAAAAAAAAAAATCCTATGCTTCAAGCCCAATTTCAATATATATTTTGTTATTTTTCATAAGAACAATAGCTTCACTGGTAAACCATAGAGGCATACATTTATTCCCATGAGGGCAGGGGGAAGAAAACTTTGAATATTTTTTTTTTTTTTTTTTTATGCAATACAGAACATTCATCAGGTAGGAATATGAATAAGTGCACAAACACTAAGTTCAGAATAGCTGAAGACTGGAAAAGAGGGTTATGTTTAGAGCAGATGTAACTGAATGTGGTTTTCCAGTGGTATTAATAGCCATTGAAAACACTGAATTGGTCAGGGAAATGTGCACAGTGCCACCATTACTTTTTTAGCTGCAGATGTGCTCTGAAAATGCCTTGATTGTGCATTGTTGTTTCTATAAGGAATGTGTGAAATGTACGGATTAAACATCAGCTAGACTTCCATCTGTTTATCCTGAAGCCTATCAGTTTAGGAACAGAAGAGATCTCAAGAGGGTCTTGCTCTTGACCACCTGACTACCTACTAAGGCAAGAACCAAACAAAAGGCTTTTTAGAGCTTATAATTTAAAGCTGAGTATAAAAATTGTCGAGAACTATGAAAGACAACCAGAATTCCTTGTGTGCTTTGTATTTACTTAAATACTCTTGTATTCTGAGAAATGTCCTGTCCTGTATTTAGTATCCAGCTTTTCTGTCCAGAAAGTGTATTAAGTATACAAATAATTCAATACCTTTCTAGATAGCTTTTAGTCGATTTACTAAAACCTCTAAAGCAGAAAGTGTAGAAAATGCCTAGTAACTGTGTGATTATTTAGTGTATGTACAAATGTTAATAGAGCAAATGGAAGAATTTAAAATGAAAACCAAAATTTTTGGCATGGATACATAAAAAGTTGTACCAATTCAAACGTTGTTCCTGTTTGGCTTTTGCTTTTTAGGTGCATAAAATGCTATTTTAAATTTGTGATGTTTGATGAACCCAGTCTATCAGGCAATTCAGCCAGAAAAAAAAAGTAAGATATTAATACATTTACTCTGTTAATAATGATATGTATTTTGAAAATAGTCATGAAACCTACCAGTTTTCTGAAAACTTAAAAGGTCCTTTTAATATCTTTCTGTTGTTAGTTTTCTCAAGGTGTTAATATGCATTAATTACCCTTGTGTCTGGAATATGGGGTATTAACCTCTTGCAGGAAAAGTATTCTCCCTTGAGGGTTTATTTTTCTATTTTGTTTAACTAGCTTTTTACTCATTAGTGTAAGAAAAGGAAACAGATGAACGGAGAAAGTGTTGTGTTCTGATAAATAGGAAAATTTCTTTTATGAGTAAAAGAAAATGAACATATAAATCTGTAATCACTGATATTTTTTACTCCTCATGATGAAAACATTAAGAGAGATAAATTCACAGTTTAACCTAATCTAGATATTCTGCATTCTAAATATTTTGTTGAAATGAAATAAAGTTTTAAAAATGTTGTCAGAATAGCACTCATAAATTACTTCTTGCTCCAGTAAGTGCTCCAACATGTTGAATTGAAAAGATTTGTTTCACAGCTTAAGCAATCCAGTTACTGGGATATCAATGCTTGCCAGATCAAAGCTCAGCCCCTGATAGAGCCAGAAGCTAAAGCGGGGTCTCTGGACTTAATCTTTGCTTCAATAACAGAAAAATAGAGAGCAGTTAATTTTTTTAAAATATAATTAATAGATATCACAACTGTATTTTCTGTTATTATTCACTGTGTTGAGTCCTTATAGTGTGGAAAATTTTAGTACAAGCAATCATTTAAGCTAATATTTTGTAGGCAATCGAATATAATAAAACAGTGCATTATCTCAGCAAGTTTCACTTGTTTCTAGAAGTTTCTAGAGTCTAATCTTCCCTTTGTTATAGCAACCCAAATTACCTCAATAATTCTAAGGATAGAGAGAAATGAGAAAAAGTAATGGGAAGGGAAATTATCTTCTTCATTATTACAGCTTTAAATATACACTAATGACACTTTTTGTGTATGCATTAATATTTCCAAATGCAATGATACTGCAAGCTACCTAATGGATGTATACAAAGAATCACTACTGAGACAATTATTTCTATCTCTTCAATCATGTGAGATGTGTTTTCAGCAGTTGAAGGTCATACATGTATATCAACATGCTTTATTCTTTATCATGAGGCCATAAAATAATTCAAATTGAAAGAAACCTCAGGACATCTCTAGTCCAGCCTCCTGCTCAAAGCATATTCAGCTATGATGTCAGATAAGTTATTTAGGTCTTCATGTCTTGAAAACTCTCAAGGATAAAGACTGCATTACTTCTCTGTACAGTCTGCCCCACTGGCTGAGTGTCCTTGGGGTCAAGAGGTTTCTACTTACTGGAGGTGGATTCTGTCTTGTTCCAAATTCTGGCCATTATCTCTTCCCCTCCCTCCACATTTGTGAGCTGTCTGACTCTCATGTTTTCATGAACTCCTCATAGGTACTTGGGGCTGCTGTTGGGCCCTCCAGAGTTTCCAGCTTGCTCAGCCTCTCTGCACAGGGCAAGTGCCCCAAGCTAGAATTCACTCCAGTTTGCCAATGTCTCATATTGAGCAAGAGATCCAAAACTGGACCCCTGACTCCAGGCTCACAGGGGCTGAGGAGAGATGCTGATCACTCCTAAGGACTTGCTGACTGTGCTGCTCTTGGTACAGCCCAAGATGATTTGTACTTCACTGCAGCCAGGACACACTGCTGATTCACACCCACCTTGCCATTCACAAGCCCCTGCAAGCCCTACTCAGCAGAGCTGCTCCAAAGCTGCTCCACACCAGCCAATCAGCTCAGGGACTCTTCCTTCCCAGCTCTCACACTTGGCATTTCTTTATTTTGATTTTCCTATGGCTCCTGCTGGCCTGTTCCTCCAGTCTGCCTGCATCCCTCTGAATGGCAGTCCTGACCTCAAGCACGTGAATTGGTCCTGTTGTTTGATTTCATCTGCAAACTTGATAACGATGCACTCTACCCACCTTCTCCAGGTTACTGAAAATGTGAGAAAATTATTTGAAGTCAAACCTCCAGACTTTTCCAAAAATCCTGTTCTGAATATATTCATTAATCAATTATTACAGTTTTCAAATTAGGAGATGCCAAAATATCTTGTCAATAATGAAAATCATAGTAGATAACAATAGCATTGAGTTTTAAAGCCACCATTTAGGCAAGAATGTAAATGAAAAGACTTCAGGTTTTTTGCTGGAAATTCTAAAAATAATGAATCCACAAACTGTATTCTGAACTATTCACTAAACAGGAAGTGAAACTCAAATGCCATGAGTTCTAATAGAAGCTGGCAAGCTGCACAGTTTGAAAGGCTCTATTTTTTCATACCTGAATAATGATGTAAAATGCCTTAGGGATGATAATGATGGTGATACTTAACATCTCATCTGAATTATATGATATGCAAAACAATAAGAAAATATATCCCTAAACCATAAAATATCCGTGTGAATTTTCTTCCATGGTGAATGCAGAATTGCAGCTGAAACTTGTGAATGAAACATTTCCTGAAGTAAATAAAATTTCAAAATGTCAGTGGGAAAACCAAAAGGAATTAAGTGATTAATACAGAGATTTTCTTATCTAGATGTTAATAAACGGTGGCTTCAGTAGAGTATTGAGTGATAGTGTTTTAAATTTCAGATTTTAAGATCTGTAATATGTCTATAAAAATCCCAGTGGCTTCAAAACATCTCAATTTGTCCTGTTTAGGTCTTTAATTAGACTATACACACAATGTAGAGCAGAGCACACTGGCTTTGCAGATTTCCCAGAAAGCAAATTCATTACTAGAAATCTGAATACTGAAGGCTAAGTGATTGTGCATGGAATAATGCTAATTAATGATGACAGTAAAGTTCATTATATTGGAAAGTAGATTTAAGTACTGTAGGACTTAATTTAAATAGAAGTATATATTGCAGCAAACATTGCAAAACAAAAAATTAATTCCTACTCTGTTAACCAATGTTTTCATATCCCCATTCTACAGTCCAGTATTGTTATCAGAATTTTTTTTTTTNCCTTGTTTTTACATAGCAAAAATAAATTCAATCTCCTTAGTCAGTAAGGAAGCAGGCAAAAATCCAGGGAGGTGTAATAATAATATTTTTTCAAGTATTATATACCATTAATATAGCTAATAATTTTTAGTTGTAGTTTTTGAAATATAAAACTGATCTTAAAATTATTTTTCATTTTTTCACACCATTTACAAACAATCTGAAAAAAAAAGGAAACAGTGCTTGGATGATCTATCTCCTCAAATTACATGTCTCACATATATTTATTCAGTTAGTAATTTCTCTCTGTAAAGAGATATTTCCTATGGATTTTATGAGATGCCCTTAATATTACTCATAAACATGTACATGAGTTGCTTTTAATCATATATGTAGTTTTAAAAATGTTAACCAAACAAGTTTGTTTCTTACATAGAGGATAGCATTTTTTGCTTTTGTTTTCAGTTTTCTGAATTGATTTCACCACTAGCATGAATTAAAAAAATGAAAACAAATAACTCCAATAAGTAAAGAAAGCAACCCAAAACCTAAAAACCCACAAATTAACAAAATCCTAGTACAGCAGCAACAACAAGAAGTCCACCTTGATATGGTCATTAATATGAGCAGATTATGCTCTACCTCACTGCTTCCTGTATAGACAAAAGATAAATGGGGCAATACCTGTTGGTGTCATTCCCACTTTGTTTAAAAATAACTTTGCTCAAGGATCTAAAAGAAAAAGCAAACATCAATGCAAACAAAACTTACTAACTCTGTTACATAGAACTTGTGGTTCAAGAAATCTCTCTGGATAATCTGGTTTAGAGCAGTTATGTTTGTGTTGTTTAAAACTGTATAATTATATAATTTTTTTTCTTTCTCCATCTATGCATTAGTCAGTTGAATAAGAAGTA
>VXBR01000771.1:0-136937 GCA_013400215.1 Cisticola juncidis
TTATTATTGTTATTATTAATTTTAATTTTAAAGGTGAGAAGTCACTGCACCTAAGCAGGCTGGTGGCTGTGAAGTGAGGGGCTGTGAACTCCCCATGCATCATTCCCAGTGTCTTTTCTTGGCTGGTTTATGTTTTGAACAGCTTAATGGGGAGGGGTTTTAATGACTCATGTCAGAGATCCTTTAATTGCACGATGCTGATGGAAGCTGGAAAATGAGCAGCTGTGAGAAGCACCATTGTGTTGGGTGAAAGGGGTTTGAAGGCTCACAGGTAGTGCTGGCTTTAAAATGCCCAGGGTACAAAAAGGGGGAGGAGGGAAGGGGTATTATTGCTGGTACAGCTGCACCAGTGTGGCTCAGAGGAATTAACCTGTGCTGAGATGTCAGGAAGGGGATCAGTCAGGCCCCTGGAGTTGTGTTGGAATGCTGTGGCTCAGAGTCCCCATGCTGCTCCCACGTGCACATGTGGATCACATTCATGTGTGGAAAGGTGTTCCTGTGCAGTATTCCCAAGTGGTGAGTGAAGAAGCCCGAGTGGGAATTTGTAACTACAATAATCCTTTCAAAAATAATTAACAATCTCGTAAGCAATAATGAAAAATACTTAGGAGAGTGGAGGAGAGATCTGTATAAGTCCTTCAGCCTGCTGCGTTAACCAGGATATTCCCAAGCTCTCACGGTTTATCTTCGTAATGTAATTTTTGAGCAAAATAATGTTTTTACATTCTTATTTAAATGTTATCACCAGCTCTCACTAATGGGGTGGTTAAGATGTTACAACATTTTAGCAAGCTTTGCGTTTTCTCTGGTTTTGATCCTCAGGCAATATGACTCAGATTTTTGTGAGATGCTTAACTTTCTGGCAAAAGAGGTTTGGAAAATAAATCAAGCTTTACCAATGCAATTAAAAATAGCATTTTCTACTTTAAGGCATTTTTGTCTGTGTGTTTATATAGCACATACAAATTCTGTAGGTTTTTTTCCTATAGTGGAAATTCTATTCATGTCTTAAATAGAAGACTGGTCCTCTGTATCCAGCATACATTAATGTAATCAATAGAGATATTTTCCACATTCCATTGCAAATATTTATAAACTGCACACTGAGGTAAGTTACTCTGAAATGCATTTTCTTTCACAAGGGTTTCCCGTTCATCATGGTATTTATCCAACTGGAAAACACTGAAAAACAGGAATGTGTTAACAGAACTAGTTGGAATGATACAAATCACCCTCTTTCTTCCCCTCTGTGGGAATAATGTGAATATTTATAGATCTGGAAAGCTTACAGGAGTCTGTAACAAGTAAGAGCCCAGCTATTCTTTGTTCTGAGGCCATTTCCTGCTTTGACCTGAACATCCATCAGTTAGGAGCTGTAGCACCAAGGAGACTGAATCAGATCAGTCATCTGTACTTAAGCCAAATTTGTGGGTGCATTTTCCATTAAAATTGCAGTAGAACAGGAACAAAGTTGCAGAGTCCCACCAGGGCAAGGCTGTTTGCAGCACATGGCAAAAAAGACATTTTAATGCCATTGCCCTGGGGAGGGGAGAAGAAGGTGGCTGCTTGTTTTTAGATATTGCTGTGAAGTTGCCTGGGTCAAACACCAGACCTATTTGACAGCCTTGTCTGAGGCAGCCAGCAGTGCTCCCACGTGGAATTCAGCAGTGTTCCCAGGCCTTGGAAGCAGTCATCTTTTGCCAAAGTGTTTTATGTGGAAGGTGGGCAGGGTTTTATGAGAAGTGAAAGCACGCTGATAACACAAAAGAGGAGGTTCCAGTGGGCTCCTCTCGCTTATTGAAGCCAACTGATGGAGCGGGGAGAGGAGGAGGGTTAACACAATCCAGTGGGAAAGCAGAGAGCAGAAAAAGCACTTCAAAGCAAAGGCTGAGCAGGGGTCAGGAGCAGTGTCAGGTCCAAAGAGAAATGGAGAGGGGAAAACCTGAACTCCCTGCGACTTCCCTGACAAAGAGAGCAGTGTCGGGTACGAGAGGGAAGAGGGGAGGCTGGCTGGAATGGACACACCACAGGGAAAAGATTAGAGAAATCTGGAAGAAAGAAATCTTGTTGTGATTTTAAAAGTAGGGAAAGGGAAAAAAGACAAGCAGGGTCTCTCATGGAAAAAAAACAGAGAAAGCTGTCATGTTGTCCTGTGTGTTCTGGGTTTCCAGGAAGCAGGTAGGAGCAGAGCTCCAAAAGGGAGTGGGAATGTGCACATGCCTTGTAGGAGGAGATGCAAGTTTGGGGTTTAGCCTGGCTCATTCTTCATGCAACTCTGTCATGCAAAGGTCACATTGGAGTTTGTCGTTGTCTGTAGGACTGAAGGTCTGATTCTGACTGGGACAATAGTCACTCTTTCTGCAATATGCAGACAGCTGCAGGATAGATCCTCAATTCCTTGTTCATATATAGCCAAAACTAATCAATAAAATATATTTAAAGACTCACTTGGGATCATAGATCTTATAAAACCCTTCTAGAATATTTTGGCTTTTACCAAAGTGTTTTGCCTGAGGATGTTGCATGGGCACGAAGCAGCTGCATCCCACAGCAGTAAATGGTCATAGAGGAACTGGGAAGCTGTCTGTTATAAAATGTCCTTCATAACATTAAATGTTGTCTCAGGATGGAAGCAAAGCAGCCTCATGCAAAGAATACAGGGCAGGAAGAGTGGATTGTGTTAAATCTGGCTTTGGAAGGGGAGAGGAAATAAGTGTCAAGTGTGACACAAGATGCTCTGGGGTCCCATCCCCACAACAGACTGCTGTGTCCACATGCAAGGGCTGCTAGGAAGTGGGGTGTAGGGCCACACAGGCAGCTTCCCAGCAGGAATGACAAGCATTCCCTTCAGGAGAAGCCTGACTAGCTGATACCAAAGCAGAGAGGAGGTTCCTACTGACTTGTGCTGAAGCACTGGCCCTTTGCCTGGTTGCTGGCAAGCTGCTTGACGAGCTCCCAGGGAGCCTGGGTTTCCAGGGCCTGCTGGCTCCGTGCCTCTCAGCCATTCAGGCTGCTCCTGGCTCTGCTATCTGCAGGTTTAGGAGAGATGTGTCCCAGCAGCTGCCTGGGTTGAGGGTACCCAGCTCCATGGTTTCCATTTGGGGAAGGCAGCAGTTTGGCAACCTCTGCTGTGCCCTTCTGACAGCCTGGGAACAGGCTGGGGACACCTGGCTCCCTCTCGGGTTACTGGAAAGAAAAGATGAGTGCCTGGCAGCTCAAGGGACCAAAAGATGGGAATCTCAGCTGCTGTCTAATTTGGAAAAACTTAATATTGTTTTTGATGGGTTTTTGTTCTCATTTCCTGTCTGTAAAGAATGCTCTAATTTCTGGTCTTCTCTCCAAAACAGAATGATGATAATTTTATTCCAAACTTCCCATGGACTAAATTTCAGTCCTTCTACTCTCTAGTTTAATGAGATTTTCTCTTGCATGTCTGTTGTCCAGACCACAGTCTCTGTTTTTCTGTGCCTGTCCAACTGATCCCTCTGGCCTCGAACAACCCCAAAATACAGTAAGATCTTATGGTTAAGAGAAAATTCCAAGTTAGGAAGCAAACTGGTACAGAAAAGTTCAGTTTCTGAGAGCATCACTTTTGTCAAGAATTATTGAAGGAGGAGGATCAGTATGGGAGATTGTGACTTCCCCTCTCATTGTGATGATTTCTGGGCCAGAATCTTAATGATGGAGTCATACTGTCCCAATGAAAAGCTGAAATACATAAACATTTAAGAGAGTGGCTGTGCCACCAGCGTTTGCACTGTATTGGTTATTAAGAAATCTTAATAAAAGATTTCAAGACAGTCAGGAAGGAATTTCTTGGTTTGTTTTAATGTTGTGGAGTGCTAGACACCTGCAGGAGGAAAACAGAGCAAGTGCATGGTGGATCTTGGAGATTGCTGGATGTCTTGACCCTGGGAATAACACCTGGGATGGCAGTTCCTTCATTCCTGTGCAGAAAATAGTCCTGTCCAAAATGCTGAGCTGTCCCCTTGCTGGCCTGGCTCAGGTCTTTCTGCCTTTCCCTACTGCTAGGGGAAGTGGTAACATGCTCAAGAATTTCATCTGTGCCCTGGGTGCCTTGCCCTGGAATTGCCAGTCTGGTGCCTGCAATAACTCACAGCAATCTGAATCTGTGGCTTTTGGGTGTTGATGAGGTTTGCAACTTAGACATGCAGCACCTTAGACATGTTCTGGAGAGTCTCTGCTGTATCAAAACCAGAAAGGATTTGATCCAATAATGCCCCTCCACATTAAGAAATTCAGATGATGGAGACCATCACCCAGAGGTGGGCAGAGACCTTTGGGTGGCCCTGTTTCTCCCATGTGCTCCTCAGTCCTGAGGATTTTTTGCTTTAAAGGGAGCAGCGCTGCATAAAATGGGGAGGTCCAAGGACAGATCCAGTCCAAGCCAAATTAAGGTGTAAGATGGTGAGGAAGCACTCCCCTTCTCATTTTTTGTTGTTCCTGCAAAAAAGGCTTGTGAACAATACAGTACAGACTGAGTTTGCTCATTTAGAAGAAATGTGGGGACTGGTTGGCTGTCTGAGGATGGATACATACATAAACCAACAAGGGTTGTGGAAAGATGGGAAGCTGGATGAGAAGAAGTAAAATTGTGTGGAGGAGAGCTGGGCTGATCTCCCATCCCCAAGAGAAAGAGCAGTTCTCTAGGCCCTACAATTACTGCACCTAAAATCATGGCTAAATAGTCTCAGAGGAGCTAGGAGAGGGAGTCAGAGAAGTATAAATTACAACAGCTTCAAAAATCTTAGTTCTTGAAAGAATAGCATGTCCTACAGAGAATGGCAGCACTGAGAACAGCTCTCTTCCTTTTGTGCTGCATAAGTACACTGGGATGATTTTTGTGCTGTAGCATTTTGAGTCACATGCTGAAGACTGAGGTGTCCAAAAGTGAATGGGGTTTATGCATCTGATTTCAGGAACAGGATTTTGCACTCCCTATGATCAAACGTTCATTTCTGAAATGTTTACTCAGGGAAAGAATGATCGCACATCTTGTACTGGCAGAAGTTTTAGTTGCACATCTTTGTCAATTAAAAGTTGCAGAATACAAACGCAGCTTTGGAGTACCCAGCTATGAGCTCTGTGTATCTCCACACACAGGGAGATGTTAATTCTATTTCTGATGCCCCCTAAGCAACTGTGTGCCTGATTGCAGCAGCTTCCTAAAATGTAGTTACAGAGATGTTTCACGAGTCTCCCCTGTTCCTCTGAGGCACTGGGTAACAACAATGCCTCTTACAATGGCCTTACTCTAAATATTTTTGAGCTCACTGCTTTGCAATTCAAAAGCCGGCAGTAATAAAATACACTCGGATTGTAGAAGTTCTTTCTCCACCCTACCAATAAACTCTTTAATTAATTGCACATTGCATTTAATTGTTCTATTGTAACAAAAAGAAAGTTCAGCTGATGTGCTCATTTAAGCAAGATGTGTCACCCTTTCCTGCTCTGTGCTGCTGCCTCCATCCTCAGTCTCCAGGAATGTGCTTCTCGATGCAATTGCATTTGAATTGTTTGCTGCTTGGTTTTTATGACCTGACTTCTCTTCCAGCAGTTTGGTGACATTCTGTCTGTTCCCTTCTCCCTTCTGTCATTGTCTTCTGCTCCCTATTCTGTTCCCTCTCCCCCTGCAATACCTGTTTAAGGAGGAAGGGGCTTCAGCACACTGGATCCTCAGCCTGGATAGTTGCTCTTCATTTTCTATAATTGCTGTGTGGTGCTGAAAGAGTGGGAGCAATATTTATGGCATTGTGTATTACAATAGCAGCCAGAGGCCCAAAGCAAACACAAGGACCTTGGTGCTTCCCATTGTGCAAACAGAAGTTCTACACCATGAAACAGCAAAATGCACAAGGAAGGCATTGAGTTGGGGAATGTCCAGTCACTGGGAGCTTCCCACTTCTTAGGAGTTGCATTTTGAGCCTGGGCTTCTCTCTGTAGAGCTGGAATAATAATTTCCTCTGCTAATGTTGCATTTAAATCTTTCTTATATGTTAAAAGTTTGTCTATTCTGGTGCTGAGCAACAATAAACATTTCTTTTAACTTTTTCTTTTTATATCTCCCTTTCCCTGAGACTGTATTCCAAACATTCACTTTCTCCTCACCTCCCTCTCTTTCTTTAAGCACAGACCCACAGCAAATCCATCAATCCCAAACCAGCCATCCTACCTTTTCTTCCTCTTGAGAGATGCATTTATGTGTGTAGCAAGGTGACCAAGCTCACTAAAGACTGCTTGTTTAAAAATCTGTGTGATTGCTCACATTTGCATAACCAGATGTCAAACTGGCTGAAACACCTTTCAAACATCATTGGAAACCTGTGCTTTACCTTCTGGTTTTTTAGGGAAATCAGACTTAAAAGACTGTGTTCTCTTCCTTTGGAAAGGTTTTGTCTTTTATGTTGATCTAAGCTGAGTTTTTCTTGAGGGTAGGTTAAAGCACAGCAGGGCTTGGGACAGCCCAGAGCTCTGGGGGTCTGGAAAAGCCAACCATGGACTCATGAATTTTACCTCTACAAAAAGATACTCAATTCTGAACAGCCTCAAATAAGAATATTTCATTCTGCAGAACTTAGACCACAGGAGCAGAGTGAAAGATTAAGGGTTGCTTCAGTCTTGGAGAGACTGTTCTGAGCAGGCAAAGACAGGAGATGACAGAAATTTAAGGATTTAAGTTAGTCAGCCTCCCCTGCACTTTCTGAATCTTCAGCTGCCAGAATCTCAGGAGGCTGAGAGTATTCACATCCTGAAAACCTGAATTGTAATGCAAAAAAATCCTTAACAGAAATTCACAGCTCTTACACCGATCATTTTCTCTGTTATATTCTGAGGCATTTACATCTCTCAGCTTTATTGGGGTGACCACAACAAAACAGCTGAAGTGTAATGACACTTCATAGTTCATTTGGTAAGGTGAAGTTGTGTTGTCAGCTTAGTGATAAAGCAAAAAAGCTGAAACATTGTCTTTCTTCTCAGAAGAGACCAGTTTTGCATTTTAAAAAAAATAAAGAAGATTTGAGACTGAAGAAGGTGACTGAAGGGGTGTGCAGATATTGGGATCACATGGTGCCCTGTGTGAGAGAAGGACCGTCTTGTCCTGAGAATTTGGCAAAGCCAATAATGTATATTTGACCTTTATCTTTGTGGAGACCAATGATGAGAGGGGGCACTCAGAGTTCCCATTCCAACCACAGCCTTGCTCAAGACTCTGTGGGTGAACATGAGACACAATTGGTGTTTTTACCTGTAAAATAGCTCAGCTGGAGAGCAGATTCTTGGCTTGGCTTTTTCCCAGCCTACAGGGTACAGTTCACTTGAGGTAAAGAACATCAGTCATTGCTCTCTGCCAGCAGAGTGCCTGGGAAATAGGGTACACCTGGCCACCAGAAATCTTTGACAGAGCTTTTCCATCAGTTAAAGGCTACATGAAGACCTGCATTTTTCAAAATCTGGTGTAGAAAGTGTATGAAAAACATTTGGAAAAGACTACCTGGCAGTTAATGCTGGTAAACTTCATTTTGAAGCCTTTGGTACAGGCTCCAATGTGGCATTAGTTACAGATGTCATGAGGACAAAAACAAATGCCAACAGGTTCTTAGAGTAAGGCAGTAAAGCCTTAGGTACATTCTGTTACCTTAAGATGGATTTTTGTCTTTGTGGCACTCTTGCACAAGCTGGAAGGTCAGATTTTGAATGGGATGTGCTGCTCAAATAAAAAAAAAAAAATAAGAAGGCAGCAGGATATCCAGCAGATATAATAAGTGAAATGTTTTTCCCTTTCTGCTTTTTTGTTTCTGAAACTGTCAGGATTTTTGTTGGTTTGGTTTTTTTTTTTTCTTTTTTTTTTTTTGGCAAAAATATAGTAAGAGAATGTTTGGCACAAAACTAAGTAGTCTTGTACCCCAGACATAATAGATGAGCTCCAATAAGTTGTAGATGTATTTGACTGAGAGTAAAGTTGCAGGGTGTGCCCCATGTTAAGCAAGCAACATACTTTGGACAAAAGCAATATTTAGAAATGGAACTTTCAAGGTCCTTCTGAGCTTTTAAATCTTTTGGTCTCTGGCAGGTGTGTTGACACAGAACACGGTTATGAGATCTTGCAAGGTGTAACACTATTAATATTCATTAGAGTTTTTTAGAAAAATATTATATTGCTGCCTGACAACAGGCATGGAAATATTTATTCTTTATATAGTAACGTGACTAAAAATGGCTCAACGGAAATGACGAAAACTCCTCTTTACCACGTTTTTCCATGGCTGCTGCTTAATGGAAGTAGGAAGAACCCCTGTGGTCACCTACTGGAGCCAGAGGAGCACAATCCTCTTTTACCTTTCCTTTCACTGTTAGTGGTAAGGTATGAACCACAGTTAGTACTGGATACACCCTCAGTGATGTAAGGCAGCTCGGATGTGTGTGTCTGTAATTAATGAGAGGGAGGTGCATGGTTAATTCCCTGTGCTCTGCTGGCATCCTGTCTGCAACTTTGTCCCAGAGCTTTCAATTCCGTGCCTGCAGCAGCTGGTTATTGCATTACATCCTTGTGTTATATAAATAAAGCCTTGACCTTTGTCCTTTGCAATATTGGTTCAGTGCAGTCCTAATTCAATTCAGAAAATAAGCCTGAGCATTAAAACCTTTTGAATTTCCTTAAACACCTGAAACATTGATGGGACTATTTCTGCTGAAGAGAAAGCACTAAGGCTAAGAAATTGCCTCCTAGTTTTTTGTCATTGACAAATGAATGCATGTTCCTTCACACTGAAACTATGCAGGAAGCCCTCACTGGGCAGGGAGTACACATTCTCCTCTGCATTGCAAGGCAGCATGGCTCTACAGAAACTATTGGCAGTGCAGTATTTTGTTTATTGTTTCATCAAACAGTTCTGAAACAATAACCCTTCTGAGGCAAATAACCCTCTCTGTGCTGCAGGCAAATCTCCAGCACTTTTCTTATTTTTCCCCAGTACCACATTCTATAACTTATTTAAGGCTTGTGTTTCTGCATCCTGCCTGATAAAGCCACCCTAGAAATATTGCAGTGCCTTAAGACAGACAGCAACTCATGGGTGCTGGAAACTCAGGTCCTCTCCTGCAAAGCTCTGATCTCTTTTCCCTGTCTCCATCCATGTGGTTATGTTGGGATTTTTTGCAGTGTGTGTATTAAAAGTGCAGGTAAGCAGGGTGTTTCTCTGAGTGTCTAAACCCTGTTACTGCTGAGCTTCAGTTCCCCACTGATTGAAAATGGGCATAAAGGTGCTCAGGTTTTTGTCTTCTTTATTGAGGGATAAATTCATTAAAGATTTGGAGTATTAGAGGTAGACACAATCTGGCTTTTATTAAAATTATCGTGACTGTAATGCTGTTAGTTCTTCTGTGCAAATCCTAGCAAAAGTAATTTTCTTATAATGATGAAGGTACAGATCCTCTAATTATCCAGGACAACTCAAATTAGTACCACAAATATCTGCTATAAGTTGAGACTGCATGATGTGAAGTATAATTGATTTTTAATACGGAAGGGCACAACTGCTGTTAAGTTATGTACAAAGTCATTTTCTCCTGTTGGATGTTTAGCAGTGTTTTGATGAAACCTGCTTGTGATTTATACCATTGCTAGAGACTGGGGGGAGCAGAAGCCTGGGAGAAACAAGAAAGGGAAAACAAACTGTTTGCTTGAATTTTTCATCCATTGTCACTTACACTTTTTCTTGTTTCATGAGAATTTGACATTATTTGTAGATTTTAAACTGCATGCAGTGACAAAATCCGAACTAAGAATTTTTATATTTTATTCTTCATTTCAGATTTCTACCCTTAGTAGAGAGAAAAGGATTCCTAGCAAACTTCTGCCTCTCCTTGTTTGAGAGAAGTAAAATAAACCTTGAGCACTGATAAGCTGATTTACTCCCCCTGCCCCTCACTATGGGGACAATTATGTATAATCAGTGATTGCATGAAGCTGCCTGGATTCCATGTAAATGATACATCTCTGGCATATGGGAGTTTTTGTAAATCATTTAAAGCATGGCATTCTTCTATGCTTGGCAGAGGAAGGATACAGAGAGCTTTTGTACCTCAGTTGCACCAAATTGAATATTTCTTTAATCACCCTGGAGAGGAATGCACTTGATTGCATTCTGCAAGTGGTGAATTATTGTTTTTGGGTAGACCTGGTGGGTAATGAATGACCTGACTCCTCAGTGCCACCACCACCCTGACACCCCCTCCAATCCACCAGCTCCTCTCCCTTGGGCAAGACCTGCTCCACAGCAGTAGGAACAGTGCAATAGTCAAAAGAAAAGAATGTGAGGAAATAGCCATTCATAATAAAGTTGGCAGCCCCCTGTGAGGAGAGCTATTTTCACATGAAAATCTTCTCCAAAGTAATGAGCCTTGCTTCATTTGAAATCTTAACAGGTAATTGCACAGAAGGTGATTTCCAGGTAAAGGTTTTTTCCCTGCTGAATGAAGGGTGAATATTCTCTACTAAAACCAGACAAAAAGCCCAAACTGTCAAAGAATTAGCAGCTAGTGCAGAAGTTTAACACTTGCAGTTTTTCCCTAATAAGATGGTAAAAAGACAGTAACTCTTACATGACAAATAATTAATCCTCCAGAAGTGGGGAAACTGATGAAAGCTTGTGACTGTTTCTGAATATGGCTATGTGGTAACATTTAATTTTGAACTTTATGAAATTTGAGCCTTTCCTTTCCCTTTTCCATTTACAGAAAACAGTGAAGGTGAGGCTAGAACTAAAAAAGAGATATTGTGCTGTCATCAATTTAGACATTTTCCTGGGAAATATTATTAAAAATATTATGGGGATAAAACATATTTCTCCATCTTATTATGCTCAGTTTTTGCTCATAAATTCCAAGATTAAAGTAGTCACTTTAATTAATCTAGTCTCAATCCTCAGATAAAAACAGTGGAGATGAGCCCTGTTCTGCTGGAGTATTAAATTGACAGAGTCAGAGTGAGTACCAGAAAGCTCAGAGGAATAACAATCCTTGGACTTGGCTTAAGAGCTACTTGGAAATTTGACAAATGTAATGCCAATTTGACAAATGTAATTTTTTCAGTGAAGGGCTCGTTCTGATGCAATTGTGTATTCTGACAGTGGGGAGAAAGGAGTTAAACTGCTGCTGCTTTCCCTCTGAAGACAGAGCAGTGATGCATCTGCAGCCAGCCTTTCTTTCCCTGGGTAGGATAAGCTGCTCCCAGGAGGCAGACAGGGTAATGCTATTAGCTAGGAGCAAGAAATGTTCATCCCATGTTTGGAGCAGCTACTAGAGAGCGATGTGACATCCTAAACCAGCAGGATGAGCACATCTCATCCCTACTGAGCTGCACAAGTGAATGGGGGCAGAGCTTTGCCCATCCTATTTTCATTGAATCCACGTGTTGGAGGCTTTATTTTCACAGTGGTCAGCAAAATCTCTGCATGCAGGTCTGCACAACACAGGTGCAAGCATTGGGTTTATCATCCCCAGCTGAAAAGAGGCAGCCTGGGCTGGGAGCTGTGCTTGGTGTGCTGAGGATGGAGCTGGGGGATGCAAACAAAAAGGAACTTCCCAGCTGCAAAGCCTTCACATCTGACAGGACCCGAGCGAGTGCATGGTTGGCTCTGCCCATATGTGTGGATATAGCAAATGTAAACATGAATCCAGTTAATTTTCACACACTTGTTACAGCTTCCCCTGTCTCAGTGGAGGCCTCCAAGAGCCCTCCTCCTTCTTGATCTTGCTGGGAAAGCCTGGATTTATGACAGCTTAGCCTGTTCCTTGGGCACACACAGGGGTGCCAGATGTGGGACAGTGGCTTCACTGCAGCATCAGGGAGAGAGATGAGCCAGGCTGGGGGCAGATTCAGCCTCATCAGTCCATATTGTCATCTTAATTTATCAGCCACTGCCACAGAGAACTGGGAGCCAGACTGACAGAAAGGAAAGCCTTCTTTAGAGAAAGACCCAGGAGGTCATAAAGTGTCTTAAACTGGGAGGAAGGGCTTAGTTGTCAGTCGGTGCTTTCCTGCTCGCAGTGTTCCTGGCATGGCTCTCTAGATAACATCACTAAATTCGGATCTGGGATGTGAAGTGATTTGAGTTCCCGGTTTGGTGCTTGCCCTTTTAACCGGAACCACGAAAGAGGAAAGCATCACTGATTTCTCATATGTATACTAAACCTGCAGGTTGTGATTACTCTTTTTTTTTCCTGTGAGTATCTGGGGTCCATGGGAAGCAGCAGCTCAGTGCTCTGCTAGTGCAGCAGTCAAAGATCTGGAGAGGAAAGCAAAGAATAGGAAATTTGTTTGCCTGTGCAGGGGATCTGTGAGTCCTGCAGAGGATCGGGGTGCCAGGACGGAGTGTGTGCCAGGGCGTGGTGTGTGCCAGGGCGTGGTGTGTGCCAGGGCATGGTGTGTGCCAGGGTGGTGTCCCCAGTCCTGGCACAGGGCTCTCCTTCCTGTGCAGGGGTGTGTGGGACAATGACCCCGGCCAGTGAATCAGAGTCCGGACTCACGCTGCAATCAGCTCGGGAAATGAGGCACCTGCCCCACTTCCTCTCATTTAATAGTTGTTTTTTTAAGTGGAAAAGGCTATGAGATGTATTCCTTTTTCTCAAGGACCTCATGTCCTCTGGAGATCCCTGAAGGATGGGGTGAGGCATGAGCAGCCTCAGGGATTTTCCCTTGGGAACCACGTCCTGGTATCTTCACTCAGCTCTACCCACCAAAGCCGAGGCTGTTCATGGGATACACATGAACCAATCTACCAAGGTAGAATCTCCTGATGCTATCTGAGCTTCCTTCCACCATGCTCCCAAAGAGAGCAGTGGAAACTGTTGCTGCACAAAAAAAAACCCAGGTCCTGGCTCTGCTGAGCCTGTGTTGTCCACATCTGCATCTGGTGACTGTCACTGTGGTCCTGGTGAGCAGTGAGGATCTCAGGCTGGGAAGCAGCACCACTGCAGTTAGTTTGGTCTGGGATTTTGCTGAGATCTACAGAATTTTAGATGGTAAGCCTGCCTCACCACCCATTTGTGACCATGCACTCTGACACCTCTTCTGCTGAACATTTTGTGTAAAGAGACTGAAACTGAGGTCTGTCTGTGGAGCAGTGGATCTTCCCCCACGGGGTTATTCCTCTCACAGGCAATATTTGAGATGCTCCCAGACTGTCAACTGGCACAAAATAATCCATCTCAGACACTGCAAATCTGATTTTCAAGAGCATTCCTTTGTATAACAGGCCCAGAAACATCAAGGCAATTGAACGTGGTAGATGTTTATTTTCCACATTTTGAAGAAATGTGTTGTCTTTGTGCTCTTCTATTCAGTGACTTCTCTGTCTCCATCCCACACTTTGTTCCCCTGTGGGAAGACATGATCTAAGTGCTGCTGCAGGTCTGGGTCTGGTTCTGTACCCACATGAGATGTCTCTGTGAGGTGATGCTCTCTTGGGGACCTGAAGGGGTTGGGCCAGCCCTGCTCTGTGCAGACGTGCTGGTTTCCTCACCTCTCTGCCTTGGGGATCCCCAGCACACCTCTGCACTACCTGGTGTAGGCATGCCTGTGTTTGCAAAACACCAGCAATAATTAATGATTAAGTAGGAAACAAAGGCATGCAGCTAAGATCCTTTCTTAGAGCAGTTCAAGGTCTATCCATGCTTACAGCCACCTCCTTTTATTCTACTCTTCTCTCCAGAAATACTAATTTACTTTAGCACCAATTAATCCATGTGTTTCGACCTGCCTGCCCATCCTCTTTTTTTTTTCCTCTAGGTTAGAACAGCTTTGGGAGGTGGTTCTTTAACTCTTGCTGAACTTTTGCCAAATCAGGAGAGTTCTCAGAGAGGAATGTTGAGTGCTTAACTACAATTAATTGTAGTCAGAAAGAGAATAAATAGCACACCACCACATGTGTCAGGACAAAACCTGCCTGTGTGGTGTTTGGGGAGGTTTTAACCATAGCCCCACTTAAAGGATGATACTGCTTTCTGTGGGGAAGGGGGGACCTGTGTAGGTAACTGGAGAAATTGTTCTTACCTGCATGACCTTCACTTTGACCTGGTTATCACTGCAAAGCAAAGTTCTGTAGATACAGAAGTAAAGAAAGACTGGACAGAACCTAAAGCACCAAATGTTCTCACTTCTGTGATCTCAGAAGCATAGAAGGGTTTGGGTTGGAAGGGACCTGAGGATCATCTCATTCCCACCCCCTGCCATGGGCAGGGACATCTTCCACTAGAACAGGTTGCTCAAATCCTCATCCAATCTGGCCTTGAACACTTCCAGGAATGGGTCACCCACAGGTTTTTGGGTTTTCTGGGCAATCTGTGCCAGGGCCTCATCACTCTCCCAGTAAAGAGCTACCTATCTACTGTGACTAAAATCTTGGTGGGTTTCTTTTTGCATTTAAATCCTTTTACAAGGCCTGAAGTTTTCACCAATGAACCAGGCAGAGATCTGTAGACACCCATCTAAAATCAGGTTATTCTGGATTTCTGATTTTTCCTCTCTCCACCTTTCCACCTTATTTTTAAATATCCTTATTTCAGCCATTGTTCAGGAAGTAACTAACAATATTAATATAAACCATTTAAACAATGCAGCATTACACAACATTACAGCAATGTCTGACACTATTCATTGATATTTCTAGCTATGATAGTTTCCTTCTCCTTTCTTGAATTTTATTTTGTTTGGACTGTACCCATTCTTTCCTTCCTAATGTTTTTTTTCCAGTTGATGGATGTAGGATTCATTCTCTTTCTTACAAAACGTGAACCAGCCTGGCTCTTCTCATTTACTTCCTTATTAGCATAAGCACCACCACCTGTAACATTCACCATGTGAGCAGCAGATGATGCTGGGAGCTGGATATGTTGGATAACCTGTATTCCCTCTTAGAGTTAAACGCCAGGATGGAAAGATATTGCAAGTTCAGCTTTCAGGACAGGGTTTAAGGTTTTTTTCCTTTAAGTATTGTGCAGGAGTGCAATAAAAATAGTTAAGAAAACTATTTTTAAGCAGCTGAAATATGTAGGAGATCAAACTCTGGCTCATTTGGCACAGGAAAGCCAAACAACCATGCAGGACTGGAAACTTCTAGTTGGTAAGACTGGTTAGAATAAATCAAAGAGGAGAGTCATTTAGTCAAAGTCATGCAACTTATTACTCCACTATAGGTTCTCCAGAAGGATAGAATACCTTGCTGTAATGGTAACTAGGAAAATACTTTGATGTTTTAAAGCAGAATGTGCAGTTCATGCTGGTTACTGAGTGATAAATGATACAGGCTGACAGAAAAACCATGCAAACACATTATTTCAGCTAGCACAGCAAAGTACTTCAGATATAAATTAAAAATAACTGCAGTCTTGTGGTCCTTGTCAGTTATTTACAAGCTTCTTGAAATATTTGCTTATCTGCCTTTCTCATAAGACATTAGGCAAGTATAGTATAAGTCTGAAGTCAGAGAACATCAAATAGTGAATCATTATGCCATCATTAATGGGAAGTAGGAACAAGGGGAAGGCCAAAAGAAAGCCCAAAGATTTTTTCAGGAAATCTATTTTGAATTAAATTGAAATCAAAGCCTTAAATAAGTTTAACGTAATTTAGAGGAAAAGGCAGTTGCACAATGAAGAGAAGTTTGTAGTTTGAAATTTATGTTTGGGATATTTCTAAACAGGAAAAAAAATTTTCCTGCCATTGAACTAGTGACAAATCTTTGTATAGGGGAATCATTCATGAAAGAGAAAGATAAATGTGGTCTGGAAGTCCAGTGACTTGGGAGTTTCTTAAGGATGGGGGAAAAAGGGAACTAAATTAGTGTATATACATTCCTTATTAACTCTTCATGGCATAGTAAACATATGATCTATATTCATGTACCCATGAAAATATATTGTGTAACAATTATCATAAGATATTTATCATAAGAAAGTCTTTCAGGACAAATATAGTTGGGATTTTGAATGTTGTGGCTATTCTTGTTTTGGTATTTTAATTTTTTTTCCACAATTTGAATCTTGCCTTTATTTCTTCCTTCTGATTCAGCATTAGAGCACATTTCAAGATAATCAATGTGTTTTGGTTTTCTTTTCTGGGTCAAAATTATAGCTTAGATAAAAAAGCATTACATTCCCTACAAGCCAAATCAGACATTCAAAATATGTCTAGCTCCCCTGAGCATCAAAAGGAGGAGGGATCAGCAAACCTCAGGTTTGATCTTAATTTGACCATTTTGAGGTAATACCTTTTGACACTGTCCATAGCAGATGCAGATAAAATGAGCCAGTGGTCTTCAGGAAAGGAGCTGTTGATATCATATCCTGCTTGTGTTTTATAAAGGATGAAATCAGGAAATTGATCCCCACACTCACCAGAAACTGCAGTGTGATCAGGACAGGCAGGACTGATGGCTTTGATTGCTGAACTCTTCCCTCAGTCCTCTCCTCAGCTGCACTGCTATTCACTGGAGCAATGGGCCATCATACTTGGGCAATATTCTGTCATGTTAAAAAAAATCCATTTAACTTTTTAATTCAATTGTTTCTTCTTTTAAATTAATTGTCTCAAGGTAGGGCAAATTGTGTGGAAAAGACACTCTTTGAACAGACCCAGATTTGCTAAAAAACAGTGACTCTTTTAATGACACCTCTGTACCCTGTATTAAAAACATGATTATACTTGAGTTTGCACCCGAGTACCCACCTGAAGAATGAGAAGCTAATATTTTTTCCTGACCTCAAATGTGCTGTAAGGCAACAAATGGCTAAAATTTCATTTTGAGAAGGATGAGAGTGCTCTGAGGTAGTTAACACAATTCAAGATATGTCATTCCTGATTTGGGAAATGGCAGGGCTGAGAACTGATTATTTTGGGTAAATGGAGCACCGGGTCACCAGGTCTACATGAAATACAGCTGAGAAATATTTCAGTAATAATGACAGCTGGCAATGACACACCACTGTTCACAAAGGAAAAGCTATGGCAAATTGAGTCAAGAACAGGAAATCTTTGATGTTACTCTGAAAGAAATTATTAAAAGCAATTTTAGAATATTCAGAGCAAACCTCATTACTTCTAATAATGATATGAATATTTTAACATCAGTATTTAACCCACCCTTTGCTTGGACTCACACCACTTAAAGAAAAATGGTGAGGAACCTCTCATGATCCTATTGAGACGTAAAGGACAGAGAGATCCTGAGCAAAAGGACTTGCTGAGCATGTTCATTTTCCAGTTTAGAAACACCAAACAGCTTCTCAGAGCAAGTGCTAGTGACTTTCCTTCTTGTGTTGTGCCTGTCTTTGAATCCTTTCCTCTCAATAAACACACAGGCTTCACTGTTTGTTGTCGGGAAAAGTCCAAGTCATGAAATGTGAATAATTCTGACTTACACATTTCTAAGGCCCTAAAAGAGAATGAGGATCCATCATGCAAGGTGCTGTCTAAACGTGTAGCCAGTAGTTGGAGTCTGAGTAAATCAAACAGGAACAGAAAAGTTCAGTGACTCGCAACAACCCATGAGAAGGAGCAACAGGCTGGAGCCCGTCCAGCTGCTCTGACATCTCGTCCATTGCCTTTTCCACTGGATACTGCTGTCCTGACATCCTGGATGGTGCAAAAGTACTGTGTGATATATACCACATGGGAGGCTTATCACAGTTATCTCTGCAATGTCTGGCACCAGAAGGATTTAAAAACAGACATCAAATTACAGAGGCCTAGGTCTGTCCCGAGCGTGTCTGTTCAGTGCAGTAATGCATAGCTGCTTGATTATCGTCCATGAAATCCTCATGCTGCTACTCATCTCTACCTGTCTCCAAGTATGTTGAGATCAGTGTCTAGATTTATTTCTTGTTCTTGGTCTCAGGTGTAGCAATTAAAGAAACGTTCTGTATTGCTGAGAGCACCAGATGTGTGCAGTGGAGCATCCCATACTGACAAGTATTTTGCTTTTAATAGTTCCTTCGGGTACGCATTGGCGTCTGGTTTTATTTTTCTGTTTATACTTTGTTTTTCTGTTTTATGGCACTGTTTCCTTGATGGGGTTTTTCTGTTTCTTGCCTTGGAGAATGGTTTGGGCTAGCATGGATTATGGCACAGCAGCATTAAGAGTTCTCTCCTGTTTCTGTTTCCAGTTTTTTAAGGTCATTCCAAGTTCTCCATTTGACTGCTCCTCTATGGAATAAACAAAGAAAAATATCCACTGATTCTGAAAACTGAATTGTGAATCATGCTGATGTCTTCCTGGACCTTCTTGATTTCTCTCTTTTTTTCCTGGACCTAGGACCAGACTTAACATATGACAAGATGTCTTTGGGAGCAAGGTTGAGTTACAAGGCTTTTTTAGTCATGGGAGTTGCAAACCTTCTTTCACCTTCACCCTAGTAATGGTGGGCACCTAGAAGGTGATTGTCCCTCAAAGTCTGTTTGCAGATTTTGTCCTCCAGTCTAACATTCAGATGGTTCCTCACTGCTGAGTGGAATGAGATGCTGAGCTGCAATCTCAGTGCTGGGGTGCAGCAGCAGGCATTTTCTGATTTAGAGAAATCTGATCTATTTCTCTCTGAAACACTTTGTACCAAACTGGGAGAGCCATGAAGGATATGACTAGCTGAGAAGGGCTACAGACTATGTTTATTCCTATAAGTAGAGAAGAAAGTCTTTCCTGACTTCTGCAAGTGGTTATCTTTGCTTTCTAAAGAGTAGAATTTGACTACTTTGACTACAGTTTGTGCAGTGTTAAATGTTACACAGTGTGGTGAGTGCTATTTCTTCAAACTAATACAGGCAGTCAAAAAAACCCCAGGTCTTCATGCACTTATTATTTATGAGGAATGTCAGGTGTATCATGACACCATGACCAATGGTATCAGGGTCTAATATTGGAATTTTTTATCTCACCATAACCTAATTTATTTAGCTTTTAGAACAACAGTTCAGGTGAAACCATGATAAGCAAAAGATTAAAGCTCTGTCAGATAAAAAGCAATCCTGTACTATTTCAACTATGCTGGTTTTCAAAAGGGAATGAAATATGCAATAATTCACACAAACATAAATATTGAATAATCGTTGCAGTGAATTGCATTAATAGATACATAAGATGAGTAAAAACATATTTGATTTAGTCCTCTGCTGATGGTGCCAGCAGATTACAAGGACTAACCTGTTTACTGCAATGTTACCCATCAAATAGCTATAATTCAAATCTTTCCTCCTTTTTTTTCCCTCTCAGAAAAACAGTATAGGATAAATACCAGCCTTTACATTGTTTTGTTTCTCTGGAAACTAATCCTGATCTTACCCATCCAATTTCATGCACATGAATATTCCTGTTGATTTAGGGTAGGAAAGCTTTTCACATCTACAAATCATTGTGGAATTTGGAGCCATAATGTGTCAAATTAATTCCTGACCTCACTCAGCTACCTGTGCATCCACTTGGCCTGACACCACATGACAGAATTTGGGCATAAAATTGCTGTGAGAACTCTTGAAGCACAAATAGGAGCCAGGCTCCCACTGAGGGTTCCTTGAGACTGGATCTGTTCCTCCCTCTCCTCCTGCCTTGTAGGGATGAGCATTTCAAGGGTGGAGGTTAACAGGCACTCCTAACTATGCATGGCATCCTACTCCTTAATGCTGACACAAATGGACTGTTTCCTAGGAGACAGCTCAAAAAATCAAGTAAGTTATTTGAGAGATATTCACATTAAAAGATTCCACGGAGTTCATCTTTACATAAAGCTCCTGTTACCAATTACCTGGCTATAGATCAGGGCTCCAAGATGTGGCAGATATGATCCATTTCCCTCTTCACTGTGTGAGGAAAGCTGTGTGTGGTCGGACCCCCAGCCCCTTTTCCTGTGTCTTGCTGCCAGTTCAGTGCTCCAGAGCCCCTGCATTCCTGCCCTTGCCCTTCAGGGCCTCTGTTTCCTCCTTGTGCCCTCCCAGTAACATCTCCCACACTCTGAGGATAAGTGTGAGTGATGTTGGCTGGAGGATTCCTCCTTCTGCCACTAAGCATCCAGGGTGGTTCAGTGCTCCAGCACCCAAAGCCTTGAGGCTGCAGTTTCAGAAGGGATAAATCAAACCTTCTGCTTTGATTCACTTTCCTCCACCTCCAGTGGCTTTTCAGATTGCATCTAGAGAAAGAATTACCCATGAACTGGTTTTAAAGGCGTGCCTCTAGGAAATGCATTACCTGAATAAAAAAGTCCTCATTCAGAAATATCTTTCCCACCTTTTTGTTGCCCTTATTAGAGGAAAATGCTCCACTTTAACCTCCAGCTAACTGATTACCCGATTCTGATGCTGTGCTCAGAATTAATGCGCTCCAAAAGCCAACAGAGATGACTTGTGTTTGGGCACCTCATGGGAAAACAGGGAGATGAAAAGCCTTAGGTAAACTCTGACAAACAACTTGGAGTGTTTGACCAGCTAAGCACAGCTGCTGCTGAATGGAGAATGCAAGTAACATGCCAAACAGAGACAAAAGGGGATCAGCAGGGAAGGCAGCTTTGGTATCAGCACTGGACATTTCACTCTTGGAAAGGAGAGGAAATAAGCTGAATTACCTGTAGGAGGTGTGCCTGCTTTTGCTCGTAGATGTGCATGGTTGATGAATTCCTAACCAACAGATCCAGTACCAATGTATGTTGGAATTCTCTCAGAGGTCATTGGAGATACATCCATGCACAGCACCTTAATTTGACTGATTGCATCCCACCCACCAAAACATGCCTTAAAGACTTGTTTGCAGACCACAATCTCTCTGGCCCCTCCAATTCCCTGTTTGAGGTGATAATGTCTCCTCATAAATCCTGGATGCGATAGCACCAGCATGACCCATCACTTCATTACACCAGAGCTATGTGTGCACTGAGGAGGAGTTTATCTGGACAGAATGGATCTGGTCCAGGAACAAATAAAGGAGTGAGGAATCTGATTATTTCTGGGCCAATTCTGTATGAGTTACAGCTTCTCAATTTTCCTGCTGTCAGCTAGTTTTGGTTGTTTAGTTTTCCTTCCTCACACAGGAGGTGAAATATTCAGCTAGCACAGACATCTTGATGAGCTGCTGGTGTCAGGAAAGCCAACCTTGAAATTTGGGTTGGGTTAGGATGGAATGTTGAGAATTGGCTGTTTTGGTGCATGCCAGGCTTGTTCCAAAATCAGGGATCACCTCCCTGTCAGGAGCAGGAGTGTGATGGTTCCTCAGACACCCCTGTCTGCCTTATCCAGTGCTGTCTCATTTCCTCAGCTGTGTGCAGGTGAGGAATCCTTGTAGAGAGGCAATTTCTTGATGACCAGGTACAGTGGATACAGTATAACAACTGTCAGCATGAAGGGATTAAATGAAAATTATACGCCAGGCTCAAGGCTACTCTGCACTGCTTCAGACATGAGTGGTAGGGAAAAGGAACCATTTCTTCTATTTTATTTATTGTTTCAAGTGTTTCTTTATGATTACTTTCGAGTGATTCCAGAGATAGCTGGTCTATCTTGGCCTTGCAGTAGCTTGTTTAGTCTGATGCCATATATCATTTGTTTATTTCTTCCAAGGCACTACTTTTTCCATGTATTTACTTAATGGTTTATATTTGCTTAATGCACGTCTTTCAGCAAGACATTCAGACTTCATTCAATAAGTGCTGGAATTTCCTATGTGTTCCAAAGCATAAAAATTACATCTGTGTGTTGAGCCTTCCCTTGCAAAATTCCTCAGTGATTCTCTTGTGCAAGTTTTGCAGACTTGATGGGCTTTGCAGATGTAACTCCTGCAGGTACTCACTGAGGTTTTAAAGTATTTAATTGGTCTTGAATGTACAGCACAGTTCTCAAAGAACAGGACTGAGGTGTTTACTGATCCCTTTTTTCTGTTCTGCACCTTTGAGTTGTCAGTTCTAGGTAGGCTGACGCTTGCACAGGGGAATTGTGGACTCTGGTGGTTTTCAGCAGAAAATGAGATGTTGCTAAGAGGAACTCGTGGGTGTTTGTCCTTAAATGCAGCAGTGATAGCTCCTCAGTTACTGCTTTTGGCACCTCCTTCCAGTCTGTGCCTGCACTGAAGTTTACAGTAAGCAAAAAATCTTTTGAAACACTTTCCCCCTTTGGTAAAATTTTGGTTTACTTATCAAGTTTTCATTTGAATTTTTTTTTTTCACTCAGGTTTTCATTTGATTGGGAAATATTTCTGCAAGGCCTTATGGAAAAGTCAGCTGAGTGTTTCATGCTGCTCCCTGCCAGGTGAGTGCCTGCCTATTCCCAGTGCTCCCACACCTCTTGGGTGAGCCTATTCCTGTGCTGCACACCCACAACTGGTGAAAACCTAACTTGCTTGTTTAATTTAGTTTCAACTTCTTACCATACTGGGGAATTCATTCTTTTCTAGGACCTAAGCACCAACACAGAATTCTTCCTGCTATTGGTAAACACCAGTAACAAAGTACCTGGAGTACTTCAGCACCTCATGCAGAAATTAAAACAAATATCTTATATTTCAGAAAACTGATTGAAAAGGAATATAAGACTGCATGTTCTAGGGGCTGACTAAGGTATGTAGAATTTAATGTAGACCCACATTGCAGGCTGCAGTCTGGACCTCTCTTTTGTGATCTCTCTTACACCACAGATTTTTTGGCCCACAGAACATGATTACCTAGTGCCAAATATCAAGAAAAGCCTTGAGGGAAATTATTACCCAGCTGCAAAGGATATTGTGAGTGCTCTGGTGCTGCTGCTCAGAGGTGGAAGTGTGCAGATCCCAGTCCTGGCCCCTTCCAGCCTGAGCAGTGTTGATGCCTGCCCTGCTGCTGCTGCTGGGAATGGGATTCACAGAATCATTAAAGTTGGAAAAGACTTCCAAAATAACAATGTCCAACCTTTAGAGTGAGTCTACTGAAAAAATGACACTGCCCTAAGGAACTGTGCTGTAAACTTGCACCAAGTAATTGGGTGGCAATCTCTCTTACCCAGCAGCCATATTTACTTAGTTAACTAATTTCTAATCAAGTAGAGGTTTGGATAGAACTGAGAATAAATATTTGGATTAAGAAATGACACTTTGATTTTAGAGCTGTACTTTTTCTGTCATGTTGTGTGAGAATTATGGTGTGGGCAGAGTTCATTGCCCAGCATTTTCCTTGTGGGGAAGGGAAGAGTATCCAGGTGCAAGTGGTAAAAATCATACTTTGTCAGATGATTGCAGGAGAAAAATCCTCTAGAAAATAAAAATCTACCATGTTTTTGTTGTATTTCCTTTTAAAATAGATTACAATTAGTCCGTTCCCCTTGTCCATTTTTGTCCTTTTTTCTGTGGTGCCTTAGTCCCAAGAAATCCTCATGTGCTTTTAAAACATGCATTCATTCATCTTTGAATTTTTAAATTCATATTTTTGCCTTCTGAAAATAAAACTTGAAATATGCATTCTGAAACAACGACAGCCTAAATTTGTTATGAATGCCCAAAATAAAATTTTATTTTCTTATTAATAACCTCTTTCATAAAAATAACACCTGAGTATATACTCATTGCCAACATTCTGAAGAATGTCAAATCACTAAAGGGGAGAAATTACTAACTAGACACCTGGAATTGGAGTTTCTGGAGTAATAAACTGGCTTTTGACAGCTGCAGATTCTTTTTGCAGGTGCAAAGAGAACATTTTCTTCTCTTTGTTTTATCTGCTTTATTACATCACTTAATGACTAAAGTATTCCAAGTTGGGAAAACAACAGGTAGTTGAAAGAAGAGGAAAATTTGCTTACCCTTTCCCATTTTGTGAATAAGAGGTGGGTGAGGGGAGGGAAGATCTGAGATCAACCAGTTCTAATCTGGAAGAACACGGAAGAAAGGAAAAAATAGCTCAGCTGATTTATTGATGTTGATATTTGCACTGTTCAGTACAGCAGCTGCCTTGAAATCCAAGGAATATTTTGACAATATTTCCTAAAATATGCAGGACACAATGTAGTTCCACTTAAACAATCATGTTCTTCTGGATATTTTTGTTCAGAAGCAGCATGACACAAAGAGCACATTAAAAAGTGGATCAGGTGACTAAAAACTCCATGTCCTGTTTTCTCATAAATCAAACATAAAAATCAAACCCCAAAATAAATGCTTAGATATATAGTGACGTGTGATATTAGTGTATTCTCTAGGTTAACAAAAACAAATACTAAATACCAGCTCAGAGCCACCTTTCCATACAATTAAACATTTTTATTAGTTGTCAGTCTCTGAGAATAACCCTTTGTCATGAATATCTGCTAGAAAGCACAACTGCAATGCAAATTAGATTATTGAAATTGTGATTTAAATCACAATTAACAAAACTGATTTAAATCAAAGTGATATAAATTGGTCCATCCTGCCTTAAAATTAATTAAGGATGTGCTTTGAAAGCATGCTCCTATCAGTGCTCTGACTCAGTGGGTTCTCCATATCACTCCAGTTTTAATAAATCAGAGCAAGGGATGGAATTTTTATTTAGTTTAACAATCTCTATCTCTGAATTTAAGGCCACTGAAGAATAGATTAACATTTGTAATTGCTGGGTTGATCAGTAATGCAAATTAAAAATGGGGATTTCAAAACAAATTAACCTTTGCAGTAGATCATGTGTAGACAGACAGAGAGTGGTATCATTGGAAAGGTTCCCCTCATCCTTGAAGTCACAAATCACTGTATTCTTCATGGTGCCTTGCTGCTCCACAGCCTCTGGAGTCTCCATGCCCCAAAAATAAACTGTGATAACTGCAAGAACAACACGGGCTCTGTGAGGCTGGCAAGGTCTGCATGGGCTATTGCTGCTTTGTGTCGCTCCAGGCAGACTGGTGTATTTTGGGGCTAAGATTAGGATGTTTAGGCTAGGGGTAAATGGGTTTATAATTAGCTATGTCCCAGCCCTTGACCTATTAATTGAGGCTCATACTTCCCTCCATCCACCCTCCACCTGTAATGAGACTGTGATTTGAAGCAGTTGAGGGAAAATGGGCATTCTGTACCACACACTTCTCTGCCTCAGTGTGCCTGTCCTGTGCTCTGCTGAGAGCCTTTCTGTCCCCCTTTGAGACATCTCATGAGTAGAACAGGACACTGTGTCAATATGGTCTGTGCTGTATTTACTTATTTATAGAATTAAGAGCTAAGATCCCATCTGGAGGAAACCACCCTACGTGATCAGCACCTCTGTGTTTGTCACGTTGCTCCTCGGGCAGAAAAGCAGCCACAACTGGAGAAGATGGGGTGGATTTTGATGGCACCAAACACAATCTGAGCAGGTCCAAGACTTCTTTCCACACTGAGACATCTGTGGAGGTGGAGGATGCAGAGCCCTGTGAGGTGTGGTGTGGGGAAAGAGTGGGGCAGTCTAAGGATGACTGGATGGGATGGAAAGAGTGAGAGCAAACAAGTCTCTTTGGTGTCTCCCACTGCAGAGCTCCTGGGAAATTCCTGCCAATCAATGCAGCTGATGAAGGAACTCCAAGCCTTCTGTGTGGTGCTGTCCCAAGGAGCAAAAGACAAGCTAACCACACTTTGGGTGTAGGCATGGATGATGTGTTTCTGACATGGCTCACAGACTCCCAGAAAATTGCTGGTTTCACATCTGCTTTACCCAAAATTTAGGTTTCTGTGGACAACCTTTTGTGCCTTCAATGCACATCATGGAATATGGTGATTTGGAAGGAATACACAAGGATCATCAACTCCAACTCTTAGCCCTGCACAGGATACCCCAAAAGACTCACCAGTGTGCTCTCAGAGTGCCTGACAGAATTGTCCAAACTGTTCTTGATAACCTCCCTGGGACGCCACCACTGATAAATGAAGTCGAATGCGGAAGAAATATTCCCTTTTTCTCATAATTTGCGTGCTTCCACAGTCCTTACCAAAACTGAGCCACTAGAAACAAATGCAGAGTACATACAGAATCATAGAATCACAAAATAATGAGGCTGGAAGTGACCTCTAAGATCATCAAGTCCAACCTATGCCTTAACACCTCAACTAGACTATAGCACTGAGTGCCATGTCCAGTCTTTTTTTAAACACATCCAGAGATGGTGACTCCACCACCTTCCTGGGAAGACAATTCCAGTGCTTTATTATTCTTTCAGTGAAAATTTTTTTCCTAATATCCGACCTGTACCTTCCCTGACGTAGCTTGAGACTGTGTCCCCTTGTTCTGTCAGTGGGAAGAGACTGACCCCACCTGTCTACAACCTCCCTTCAGGAAGTTGTAGAGAGCAATAAGGTCACCTCTGAGCCTCCTCTTCTCCAGGCTAAACAACCCCAGCTCCCTCAACCGCTCCTCATAGGGCTTGTGTTCCAAGCCCCTTACCAGCCTCTTTGCCCTTCTCTGGACACGCTCAAGCATCTCAATGTCCTTTCTAAATTGAGGGGCCCAGAACTGGACACAGTACTCAAGATGTGGTCTCACCAGTGCCGAGTACAGGGGAAGAATGACCTCCCTACTCCTGCTGGTCACACAGTTCCTAATGCAGGCCAGGATGCCATTGGCTTTCTTGGCCACCAAGGCACACTGCTGGCTCATATCCAACCGGCTGTCACCAGCACCCCCAGGTCCCTTTCTGCTTGAACACTGTCCAGCCACACTGTCCCCAGCCTGTAACGCTGTAGGGGATTTTTGTGGCCAAAATGTAGAACTCAACACTTAGACTTATTAAACTTCATGCTGTTGGACTCTGCCCATCCATCCAACCGATCTAAGTCTCTCTGCAGAGCCCTCCTCCCTTCCAATAGATCAACACACGCTCCCAGCTTAGTGTCATCTGCAAATTTACTAATGAAGGACTCAATGCCCTCATTCATGTCATCTATAAAAATATTAAATAGAACTGGTCCCAATACAGACCCCTGAGGGACACCACTGGTGACTGGTCGCCAGCTGGATGCTGCACCATTCACCACCACTCTCTGGGCCCGGCCATCCAGCCAGTTCCTAATCCAGCACAGAGTGCTCCTGTCCAAGCCACAGGCTGCCAACTTATCTAGGAGTATGCATGACCCATTAGTCTGACCCTGGGGAAAATATTAGATTATACAGATGTTTATGCACATCCTTTGTGTAATGGTAGAGCTATTTTATAACTTCCCTTTTTTTTCTAGGAGCAAATTTACACCAGGGGAAGCTGGTAGTATTATCTTTTGATCACAGTACTCCAGAAGGATATAAATAGGGAATGAAGAATGAACAGTGGTATTAAAAGCTTGCTCTGAATGGATTTTTTTTTTTTTTTGCTAAGTTTATAAATAGAAATAAAGCCTAAACTAAACAGACCGGAATAAACACAGGACTGCGGCAGGTATTGTCATCACTGCTCACATGAGTGAATGGTTTTTTGATTAATGAGGAAGGAACCTTAATGATGTCCAAGTGGACATGTGAGCAGTGGAAATGTTTTTCTGGGAGGCAGAGCACAGCTGAGGAGCCCAACCCTGCTCTGGTGGCACAGGGTGTCAGTGGCTTTGGCAGGGCTGGGTGCTGCACACACGTGGGAGGTGGGGACAGACCCCTCCTTCCCTCCAGGGCCTCACCAGCTCTTCCAGCTGAGGTGCTCCTGGTTTCTGTCATCCAGAGGATGGCAAAATGTGGGTGGTAGGTGAAGAAATGCTGGTGAGGGGGATATTGATGAGGCTACTGAAGAGTCAGCCAAATACTTGGAATATTTTTCAAAACTTTTGGCAGTCGGAACAGGATTGCAGTCTGGAAATAAAAGATCCGTGTGTCTTGTTCAGTAGATGTTTCCAGCTGCTGGTAATGGTATTGGCAATAGGAGTTAATTAATAACTGGGAAGTTATTGCTTTTTAATGCATGAAAATGTTGTGTAACTGCCATCAATGTTCAGCAAAACATGCCCTACTTTGCATGTCTCATTTTTTGTCAGCTAAATAAATTGCAGGTTGTTGAACAATCTCTTCCTTTCCCAACACTATATTATTGGCTAAACAATTTTTTTCTCTATCTATTTTTTTTTTTGTTGTTGTTGGGTTTTTTTCCTCCCCTCCAAGAAGAATGAAATATTGCACATGGCCTTTTTCCAAAATCAAAGCTCTTTAGTATGGTTAGCCTTTCTGGTCTATCTTATTACTGATATTTCTGCAGATGTACTGGCAAACACAAATTTATTGCAATATTTATTGGGCTGAATTTGAGGTTATTTATAATGTGGTTAGATGGTTATTTATTAGACATGTCACAGTAGCTATTTAACACTTCTGTATCTGTCTAGCTGGAATTAGGACATAAAACAGGATTTATTGTGTTTTATCCAGAAAATGTTACACAAAGAGTGAATTCTAAGAAAGACACAACCATCAGAGTAATGAAGGGACCAAGAAAAGAAAGTAGTTTTAAACAGCAATTCTCAGCCAGACTAAAAGAGGGAAATATTTAGGATGTGAGGGAGTCCAGGTGCAGATTTCAGGTTCTCTAAAGTGCACCAGCAGTCTGCCCAACAGCTGACCTTTCCCTCATGAAATGGACATTTTTCATTTAGAAAAGGAAATGAGAGTCATCTTCTTTGATTTGTTTTGTGCTGACTAAGTAGAGTTAAAAAGTTCTATGGGACCATTTTCTCAAGGAACAATTTCATAAGAATCAAGCATTTCACAGGCAGGTGTTACTTTGGTGTTTTCAATGTGTTGTTTTAAGGTGGTATGGACTAGTGATGGATTCAAATGCCTATTTTTCCATGTTAGTGGTTTTTAACTCTGCATTTCACTGTTGTGAAGGCTTTTTGCAGAATCAGGACAAAAAGAATCTTCATTTTCTATTAATTAATTTTAAAAAGCTTTATTTTCTTTATTTATTGCCTGTGGGGTTTGGATCTTTTTCTTATTTTAAACAGAAAATGAAAGCACATGTTGAATGTCTCATGAAGAAATGTGGATGAGACTTCCCTGCAAGAGAGAAACTGTAAGTGCAAAAAAATGTCAAAAATAGTTATGAATTTCCTTTTAAAATACTTTCCTGTGACCTTTAGAAAATGCAGATTCTTTAGGAAAATAAGTCTCCCATTTTCATTCACAGACACAGACCATCTTAAAATACTTCACCAAAAGAAGCCAGTCTTCCTGTTTAACAGCTAAACCCATTTCTGTGGGATGATGTGGAGGAGGGAGGAAATGAGGCCATGGAAGGGTTTGCAGGTGTGAGGGTGAAGCTGGGCAGCCACTGCTTGGGAAGGTGCAGTGGGGGCAGGATGGAGTGAAGGGAGCTGTTCTTCTTTTCCCTGTGCCTCCTTTTGGGAATTTTCTGGGTGTTTGTGCACGGTGCCACTGCTGTGCAGAAGCGCCAGACCCCATCCCAGCCTTCACCCTTCCAGCCTAATCCAAATTGTGCCATGCATATGCCCAATTATCTGATCAAAGGATGGCAGCTGTTGTGGTCCAATAAATACATATTTAGCCCTTGATTCTTGCAGGTGGAGGAACCCAAATACTCCAAATTTCAGATACTACAGCCTTGAACAACCTGGGATGAGGTGTTGAGCAACACAGAGACAGGAGACCATGGGGGGAACCTCTGTCCAGATTACACCTGCATTGAAATGAGTTTTAATAATGATTTTTTTTAGAGTGTAGCTGCCTACTAAGCTCAAGCTAGTGCTGGTGAGAAAATACAGTCATTAATTCAAGGAGACTATAGATTTTCTTAAATTCATTAGCTGCTCATTGAGAGTTGATGAGAACATAACTAAAAATAATTACATATGAATTATGAAGTTCAAATAGAATGTGTTACTTTGCTCACAGAAAACTTCAAGGGAGACAAATCAGAGAGGTTTATTAGCATATTCTACCTTTTCCACAAACCTTACAGGGAAAGGAAAATGTAATAATGTAAAGGAGTTGAAGATTCATGTTTCTATAATAGCTGTGTCTGCACCTGTGAAATTTATTCTCTGTGGGTGGTGACACTGTTGAATAGTTTTTATTTCTCAGCCATCTTTTTTTTCCCCTCTAAGCAGTTTTTTGTGCATGTCTATTAACATACCATCCTCTCCTCCCTAAAATGCTCTCTTCAGCTGCATTACACCTGAGCCAGGGGTTTTACAGGGAGCAAAGGGCAGCACACAAAACTGAGCATAAATACACTCCCAAAAATTCCTTTTTATTTGAGCTCATTCACTCTAATTGTTCTCTCGAGGCTTGATTTGGAGCACAGAGAAGCCCAAAGGGGACTCACTGGGCTGTGGGTCAGCTTTTCAGGTCACCTGTACATGGCAAGTGGTGAATAATGAGCAGCACAGTGCCAGCCCCTTCGGCCTGACCCTGAGGATGGAGGGAAGAATTCGGGCACTGATCTCATCCAGTGCAGTCCCAGGGATGGAGGGAAGCCCAGCCAGCCACTCCTTCTGCAGCAAAAGGAACCACAGACCTCAGTGATCAGCAGGCTGGAGTGTCCCAGTAATGCAGCTGACCATGCTCTGATTAACTGGTGCAAACTGTGCCCCTGAATGTTTCCTCTGTGGAATTAGTTCTTTTGTTGATGGCAATGGTCCAAGAAGTTGTTAGAGTCACTGCTGGGACTTGATATGATTACAGATATATTTCCATGTTCAATGATGAGTACTGTGATGACTGATTTGTCCCTTCCATTGGTATAAACAGGTTAGGATTAATACACATATTTGCAAACCAAACTACATACACAAAAACTGTTTAGGATTTTTTTTTTTTTTTTGAGGTGTTTTGTTTGGGGCTTTTTTTCTTTTGGTTTGGGGTTTTTCTTTTGGGGGGACGGGTTGAGGTTTTTTTCCTAAACAGAATCCTTAGAGCCAGTTTAAAAGGTTTGTTGTTGCAGACAGAATTGTTCTTTCCTTTAGTCTAGATTAGGCATTTGGATGTGAAATGGAATGTGGAGGTCCTGGCCCAACTTTCTGTGCAACCACATGGGAACCACTTCATGCTGTGGCCCCTTGTTGCTGTACCAAACTTTACCCTACTTTGCTTGATTTAAAGCCTGTGGGAGGTCGTTGACATCTTTTTTCTTTTCTAGGGACATCAGCATGTCTGATCCAGGACTGGGAATTCTGGACATCACCACAGTAATCATGATAAAGGTCTGAGAGCTTCTTGGGCAATTCCAAAACTCCCATCTCTTTCCACAGGGTTAGAAACAGGTCCTTGCTGAACTGCTTTTAGCTTTTATCATCTTTGATAAAGCTTTTAGCACTTATCTCTGTCTCCATGGGTGCCCCTTCCTGGTGTCCTGTTGCTTTCCTTACACTGAGTTCTGCTGTTGTCACAAAGGATGTGGAAACAGATATGTAATTACCAAGTGTAAGACAGATAACTACATGGCAGAACAAGGAGTGTTAAAGTCTGGAAACAGAAGAGTTAAAATAAAATTAATTTCTCTTACCCACTTTCCAAAGATGCCAACCTTTCTATATAAACTCCTCTGTCATTAATCTAATAAAGCTCTACTTTGTTCATAATTTACTACACTCTTGAATAAGCCATTCTAATATTTGTGCAGGGCAAGTACATAAATCATTGTTGCCCTTCTCACTTTTTTTACCAAGCTGGTTCTTCCAAGGTCAAGAACCTACCTTACAACTTTCATCTGGTTTAAATATTCAGCTATTGCTTTTCCCACCTCTCTTCCTTGTTCATGTCCATTTGGATATCTGCAGCTGTATCTTCTCAAGCAGCTATTGATCATTTCTCCTTGCTAAAGGCTGCTAACTTCATCAGCAGTAATGATCCAAATTACATCTGTTAGGGTTCATTCACACCTCTCTTTTAGGAGAGACTGCCTTCTGACTTTGTTGTTATTGGTCATCTTTTCTGCCTAGGATATCTAAAACTCAGTGAGAACAATTATATGCTGTAAAATATCCTCATCCTGACACAAGTAAGCTTTCAGTGCCCAGGTCATACAGAGAAGCTAATCAATCCCCACTGACCTCCAGGAGCCTGAAATATAGCTGGGTAAGGCCCCAGTCCAGCAATGCACTTAAGGATATGCTTATGTAAACACAGGATCCATCCCATTTTCAGTGCAATGTGGTGAGAAGTGCATTTCAGAGCAGAGCACCCCCAGGGATGCTCCTTTTGGCAAGGGCTGTGCAGGATGGGGCTGTACCAGCTGCCAACACGAGCACACTCCAGGGAATCTTGCACAGGGCAAAGTAACTATCTTTGTCTTACTTGTGGGGAGGCTGCTGTGGTGCCACTGCTTTGGGATCAGTGTGTGTTTGTGAGTGTGAGCACTTGTCCTCTGCAGAGCTGATGAGCTCTTGGGAGCTTGGGTTTCTCTTGCTGACTGTTTAAGAGAAAATTAAATTATTTAGGATTAGGAAGAATTATTGGGTGCTGCAGGACCTTACAGCTATGCCTGTTGTGTGCTGAGGGATCATCCTTCTTCTGGCTCCATCAGTTCCTTGACCCAATTGTGGTGCTGCCATTGATGCCTTGGAAGGCTGACCTGAAACAGAGACTGGACAGGGCTAGGGAATAAAGCAGGGATTTATTGAAAGGACTCCAGGATCCACCTTGGGCAAGATAGGGCCTGACCAGGGCTACACCCAAGGTGGACCCAAAATGGTCATAAAATGGACAAAAGGTCACAAGGTCTCACACTTTCATAAGTTTTGGTCCATTTACATATTGGGGTTTAATTGTACAATTACAGCTTCAGGTTGTGAGGTCCCATCCTTTTTGTTTCTCCCTTCAGCCCACCCTTGTTTGTGCTTTGGGGCTGAAAGTTGTACTCATTGTCCTTGTTCTCCAGCAGGAGAAGGATTTGTTTTGTCTCCCTACTCTGTGAAGAGAGCTGAGTGACACTGAATGTGAGCTCAGAGCTGCACCCCTGGCAGCACAGAGTCTGGAAAACATGAAAGATAAAACTTAAGGCATCACCACAATATTGCCAACTTGTACCAAAACCCACAGGAGTGGAGTTGTGTCGTGGCTGTCTGCCAAGGAGTGAGGCTGGAACAGTTACCACCATGGTGTAGAGGGAAATTGCTAGAAAGGACCTGAAGAGGTCACCTCACCCACCCCCACACAAACCACTCCTGACCCATTTGTCTGAAGTGTTTTTTTAATCCCGTCAGCCGTGGAGATCCCCCAGCCTGCCCAGGCAATCCCCTCCAGTGCCCAATGACCCTTGCAGCAGGGAAGTTATTCTACTTCTGAACTCAGGTCTCCCTTGCTGCATTTAAACCCATTACCTCTTTTGTGCTTCCCCTGTGGAGGAGGATAAAAATTTATTGCCTTCCTCTTTGCATAAGCTATTTATATAATTGAAGACTGTTATCATGTCTCCTCTCTGTCTTCCCTGCTCTAGACTAAATAGCCCAGATAGGATGAAAGCTGGAATGGGGTGTCAGGGAGAAGGAGTTAGAGGAGGAAATCAGAGAGGGATTAATCCTGCTTTCAGTCCATGTAGAAATGGATTTTTCCTTCTGAAGGATGGGGATGTGGGAGGGGAAAACAGGATTCTCAGTGCTGCTGATGCCCTAACACTGCTATGTGAGATGTGTATCTGATTAATGGGTCACTGCCTCACAGACCAAGGAAGAGGGGCTTGGACTGACTGTCTGCTGAGCTGTGACCCTGCTCTCCAGCCTCTGTGCTTGGAAATGAAGGCTTTAATTGGTGAGGAGTGTATCCAGCTCATGTCACCTCCTGTGAGATGTATCTGGTTGAGCTTCTGTGCATCACAAAAGCTGTTTCCAGGTGCTGTGTGTGTTACACAACCAGCCAACAAGATAATGCAGCAGCACCACCATCCAGACCGCCCACCAAGAGCCCTGCCAGGGAGCAGGAATTCTCTCCTCTGATGGCAAAACGTCATTTCTGCTGCCCTGACCTCAGCTCTGCGCTTCCCACCATGGACAGCATGGGCAGCCACTCACCACACACGCTGCCTACACAAGTTTAACTGCCTACACGTTTACAGCTTGATTGCTGTTCATAAAACCAGCACGTGGAACAGGCAAACACCGTCTGATCCAGAAAGCCCTGGGGCACATTATGTCAATGTCACATACACTAGGAAAGTACAGCCAGCCCTCAGAGTGACTTCCCATGCTCAGAACCTTTCCATTATTCACATCTGCTGTCAGAGCTGCAGCACATAGGCACCCAGTGATGTCACAAGCTGAAATAAAAATACTTCCCAGCCTGGAGACTTCCAAAAGTGCAAGGTGGGGGAGAAAAAATGTTTCCTTTCTACTTAATGCTCCCAAACAGCTTTTGGTGACAGTTCTGCTGCACTCCAAGCACTCCAAGAGAGGCACGTGAGGTGGAGCTGTTTTCCCTAGACTCCTGGTGACATGGGATCACAGGATTATTTACATCAGAAAAGGCTGGCCTTGAAGAAAGCAAAATATTAGATGCTGTTTGGGACAGCAAGGAAGTTCATTGCATTCCCAGTGCAGTGCAGACTCTAGCACTCCCAGTCTCTCTTCCTCCCCCACTGGCTCATCAGTCAGCTGTTAAGACTTTCCAGTTCAATTTCACAGTTAAAAAAACCTTGACAAATTGCAATCCAATTGTTTGGTTGGGTTGGTTGTTGTGTTTTTTTTCTCTCCCTTTTCCCCACCCTTCCTTCTCAGACTGACTTTGAAGATGACATTTGTATTTCTGAATTAAAACCAGATTTGCCCAATCTGCAGAGGGGGAAGGCAGGGGCAGAAGAGAGAAGAAAAGCTTTTGTTCTCCTCCTCACAGTGACCCCTCACCTGCCAGGGCCAAGCTCCAAATAATTTCTAACAGCTGAGGTTAGTCAGGGACACCTAATCCCGGAAAGCTGGCTCTGAATTCCAGCACCAGCACACAGTGTTTGAGTTTCATCAACAGCCATTTACATCTAATTCTCCCAAACCTCTGAAGTGTGAGTACATGTACAGGTGTGTGCTTATCTAATCAAAAATAATTTTATTTTTCATAAATCTGAGCCCAAATGGCATCAAGAGCAGTGACAATATTATGTTTTTTAAAGCTAAGCAAGCTCAGGAACTGTTTTGAGGGTTCACTGAGGGGTTTTGAGTGTACCCTAAATAGCTGTGTCTACAGGATGCCCAAGAATTGTGATTCTCAACCAAAGGGAGGGCTGAGTCCTCATTCCTTGATTTCCTGCAATGGAAAAGGGGTGCTCTGTGCAAATGGAACTGAAAGTATCTTGCTGAGTGTGCTGAAACCTGTCCTGTGTGTTCACAGAAGGGGCAAAAGGAGCATCCTGGCAGCACAAGAGAGAGAAGCCTCCCAGCTGATGGGTGGATGTGACAGCAAAGGGCTCACTCTGAAAGAAATGCACCTTCCCAAGCATGAACAGGGACCAGATGAGATGTGTTGGGTAAAACTGCAGTTTTTTCTTCTTTGGAGTCAGTCAACAGGAATAATGTGTTATTTTTCTCAGGAGAGTTTTAATTTTTTCAAAGTTAGTCCTCCGGTTGACCCTAAGTATTGGTGACCCAAGAATAAAACTCCAGTTTTGTTGCATCCCTTCCCAGAAAGGAAATTTCCAGCAACTTTTGTCTTTGTGGTGTTTGTTTTAGGACCATTCTCTTTTTATTAAGAAAAAATCTTTGGTTTTGCTGTTTAGCCAGTTGAAATGAGTAATGAAAATGTTATTTACATGGGACAAAGGAAATGTTTTCTTTGAAATTATTTCATCTTACTAATTGATAACAATGGGACTGCTTGGATGTCTGTAGCATACAGCATCCAGTCCTTTTATCAGAGCAGGTCTTCAGCTAACTTGATATAAACCATCCCATGGGAGAAAACAAGGGTAAAATGTGTCAGGTATTTAGGGCTCACCATCTCAAGGATCCAGTTCAAACTCCACAAGGAAACAATTATGGTGTCTGAAAAGATGTCCTAAAAATATTTGAAGTTTCTATGGAAGATGAAACACTAGAGAATATTGCTAATTAAAAACATAGACTAGAAATAAAAAATTATCTAGAGAAAACTCCTCCAAGGAATAGGTATTTTTTGTTTTTCAATGCAGACACCACTGAGAGCCTGCTAGCATGGAAAGTACTTGCTATTGATGAAAAGTAATAATATAAATCCACAGTACGTCTGAATTGAAATCAAAAAGGGAAAAAATTAATATAAAGGATTTAAGTACTACAGCACAATTCCCTCAAGAAGGAAAAAAAATCTCATATTTGGGAGTGATTTAAATATAATTATCTTCAAATATTCGTGGCTGAAAATGTTTCCTAAATGCTGTTTCCAAAATGTTGCGCGACAACAACTGTGTCCTGAGCTGATTTCAAAACCATGGAAAATAATGTTGTTTCACATAAACACAGAAGAAAATGTGATATCAACAGAAATTAAAGGGGGAAAATTGTCCAGGTCTGTGTGTCAAGAATGGTGAAAAACAGAGAGAAAAGCCTTCAACAGGAAAGCTGGAAAAGCCAGCATGCAGAGGCAATGTCATTCCCAGCTCACCAACGCATCCGTGTGATTTGTGTGGTTGGGATCTACTCCCCCTCGGCTCCAGCACTCCCAGTGCTGCCAAGAAGTAGGTCAGAATCCTATTTTTGTGCCTTTTCTTCTGTGTCCACGTCGTGGTCCCTGCCCCAGTGAGAAGAAGGGAAGGTGTGGCTGGTGGCCAAGGGTCTGTGCTGTGCTGGGCTGGGCAGGGTGCCTGGGGCCCCAGCCCCTTCTGTGCCCCCTGACAAGGGACAGTAATGATCCCTCCAACAGCAGGGATTGTCCCTGGCAGTGCCCACCTCTCTCTGCTTGCTGGAGAAGGATTTTAAGGGAATTAGAGGCTTAGTCTGTGGTTAAATGCCTAAACTAAACAGGATGAATGTGAGCCAAAACACATGTGAAGTGCCAGCCCCATCCGGTGATGCTGCACCCAAGCAGTGCAGGAGGGTTTTGTGTTAATTCAGGTCTTAGAGGTCTGGGTTAGAGGGGCCTTGCAAACCCTTGTGCTGAGGTGGGGATGGAGGGGACTCAGGCAGAAGCAGGAAGCTGGGGATGAAGCAGAAGGAATTGTGTTGTGACAGAATTTTTAGTGCACTGGGGCTAAAAGCTGCCTGCTTCTCCTGCTGTCCCCCAGGACTAGTGATTTTATCACTTCTGCTCCTCACATCCTGCTTTTCTTTCCATACACCAGCTGCCCTTTGCCCCCTGCCCCCCTCATCTACATTTATCCAGTTGATTAACATAATTAAGTAGAATTTAGTAATTGTTTTCAACTTTTACTTCCCTTTGAAGTTAGCTAGAAGATGTGTCAGGAAGCTGATCTGATTCTCCCACAATATAATCCAGAAATTATAAAAACGACAATAAAATTAACCTGAAGATACTATCTCTACTATCCTTATGCAGTTGCCTTATTTGTATCTCTGTGTCTTAAGTGCCTAAATCCTCTTCTTGCTCCTCACTCCTCTCTTGTCAATGCCAGGCAAAGGCTGCTGGGGACAATGGTTTTGCCACCCTGGTGTCCTGTGACCTTTGGAGGACGAGTGATCCATCTCCCTGTGGGAGATTTGGTGTTTTGCCACTGGCCAACAAAATACTATCCTCAAGTGAATAGTTTTACAAGTGTCAAACACAGTCAGTGCTGCTGCCTTAGGGCCTGGCACAGCCCCAAAAATGAAGGGTTTGTCACCACTGAGGTGACTGCAGGAGATGCCAAGAAGGAGCCTTAATTCTGATGTGCACCTCCCATGACATTCCCTTAAAATATCTGTGGCCTTCAGTCCAATGCTGTGCTACTTTATCTGAGGCAATTGTGTTCTCTCTGACATGAAACAAACTGCAAAGCAGTGGCCTCATCATTCTGCCTCTAGCAGGTCTTGAGTCCAGCCTTTCAAACCGATTTTTCCCTTTTCACAGTGCACCTGTCAAGAGCCCACTCTGGAACAGAAGATCAGAGCGAATGGGGGCTGAGGAGAACAAAAGCTGACCCAAACCTTTGACCCAAATTTAACATAAAGCCAAAAGAAACCTTAGAGGTTTGTAAATGTTCATGAAACATTTCCACCTCCTGCTCCCCTCTCCTTTATCTTTGGTTTCTTTATACTTCTACACTTAAGTGTTTCTAATTGAAAGTCTAATGTAAAGCTCCCCTAAATTAATGGAAAGGCTCTCACTGATTTTAGTGCCTTCTGCTTCAGCCTCCCAAAGAAAGGAAATAATTTCTTCAATGAAAGTGTCTTTAAACTTAAGAGAAAATAAAACTTGAAAAGAGATAAGGAAAAGCAGAGATCAAATGCAATTTTCCAGCTAGCAGCACAAGTCCTTGTTCTTAATCCCGCCCATAAAATTCCTATGGATACTGTTATGCCAGGAAAAAATATCACTGTACAGAGACAGAGAATTGCTGAGACAATGGAGAATTGGTTTAATAAGCTTTAATGTCTTCTTATAAGAATGGTAAAATTTCTAGTTTTTGCAATCAGGTTGCGCTTTAGAAGATAAATGCTGGTAATCAGCTTGTATTTGTCACCTGAAATTTCCATTTGTATGTGTGAGAGTTTCCTTTGTACCAACATTGCAAAAACGAAACCCATGAAAACTTAATTAGGAAAATAACTCTGCTACTCATACAATTTTTAGCTTGCTAGGTGACTCTTCTCAGAAGGAGGCAGTGATAGTTTATGGGGCTTAGTTACACCTGAATTTCCCTAAACAATGCATTAAATGGTCAGAATAAGCATTGTCTTGTCCAAGTTATATTCTGGATTCCCAGACAAGGATCTTGAGGAAGTTTGGTGAAACCAGCCAAACAAAAATTAAGATGTGGCTGATGTTGAAAGTTTGTTACACTGTCTTTTGGCTGCTACAGGTCCTGATGGATTGCTGTTGCCAGTTCAGAGCTTGCTCTCTGTAGTACTGACCTGCCTTGAGCTCCTCTTTTGCTCATACAAACTGAGAGTTTTCTGTGTGCACACTGGTGTGGCTGCATATTTTACTTGTGAATACATACACAGCCTATCTAGGGAATTATTCCCCAATATCTGTGTAGCAGACAGTTTTGGTGTTCACAGTCACAGGGTAGATGCACACAGAACAACATGTGCTCCAGAGGCTGCTGCTTGGTGTTAATGGAAAACACAGATGTGCAGAGTGGTCCTAGGATGATGCTTTAATAACAAGCACTGCTTGTTCACAATGTGCCTATAAATAGCATTATTTTAATATTATTCCTATGCAAATTTTACACAGCATAGTGTTTTCTTTCATTCTCGTTTTCTTTTCTTCTCCTATTTGTGTTTTTTCCCCTTACTCCTCCTAGATTTTCTGCTTCTGAACTCCTCTGAAGTCCTCCCCAGTGTCGTGGCTGGACTGTGGGGTGTGTGCCAGCAGTACATGCTGTCCCTCTCCCAGTGCCTGATGGCAGTGATGGCACCTGGCTGGGACACCCCTGACCAAAATGCCTTCAGAGTATCTGCTGGGTGCCTTGGTCTTTGGAGGTTTGGATAGTCCTGTCCATGCCCTAACCACTGTTCAACTCCTGAAAGAAAATAAGGACTGTGACAGAAAGGTGATGGCTGAGGTCCCATGGACCATGCAGTGCAGGGGCAGCAGTGGTGGGGTGAAACCACCAGACAGAGAAATCAGGCACAGAAAAAATGATCCCATTTGCTTTTTTCAGCCCAAGTTAGAAGGGGAAAATTCTGTGTGTTGGCCTGGTGACAAATCTATTTTGACTGTCAAAGCTTAGAAAACTTTTCTTTCTCTCACAACTTGACTTGGATCCACTGGTGTGGGTTTTGTAACTATTTCATCTATCTGTTTCTAGAAACATACAGAGCATGAATTACTGGAAATGAAGCAAAGTCTACCAGACATAAACTTAGCGCATCCTCTATAGCTCATATTCTCTGAAGACTCATTTGTCCTTTTCCTCTTTTTAGATATTTCCTCTCTTCTCTCTGGTCTGTTCTTGTTATTTGTTTCATCAGCCATTTGTTATACAACTCTTGGCAAAATGTCAGGGAAATCTTCCTGACTGTGAACGGGGAAAAGCTTTCTTAAGGGAATAACAATGGTTTCTTTTACTTGGGACAGCAGAAAACAAGTCAAGTCCAAATATTGTCTTTGCTGAGACAAAGTTTGTGAGGACAGTGATGTGCACCACTCAGTGGTAAAACTGATGAAGCTTGTCCTGTTGGGATTTTCTTTGGTATTTTTAAAGGTTTGAGGTGTTATTTCTCCCTGTGAAACTTGCCTCACTGCTGTGCCAGTGGTCAAGTAGGCAGTGATGGAGGTATGGACTGAGCTTCTGTCTGGTGGGAACTGAGCTCCCTGTGTGCGGCTCCATGGGGGTGGTGGGTCTTCTCATCTGAAAATGGGGATTACTTTCTGGCTACAGGCATCCCAGACAGTCATTAAAACAAGCAAACTGCATGCTTTCATCTCTCCTGGGTCCACAGCTTCCTCAGCCTGATGAGATGGCCTTAGACCCAGTCTGATCCTCAATAAACTTCCCACTTTTGCAGTTGCACCCAAGGCGTGACTTTGCACTGGGATTTATCCTGAGATTCCTCTGCTTCAGGCCTGTTGGGCTCCTCTCTTTCTCCTCTCCAGCTAAAAGTTTATAGCAGAGCTGCACAAGCATGTCCTAAATTGAGGGCAAACTGCAGGAAAGGCAGCTCCAGCTGCAGCTCAGAGCCTGCCAGAGAGACTCCCCTGGCAGGGCTCCGACGAGCCTGTTACTACAAGTTCACTCCAACCGGCAATTCCAGCCAAGGCAAAATTTTGCATGAAGTTCATATTAGTTCATATTAGCTCACGTTGCCAACAATTCAGTAGCTCCTTCTCAGTGCTTGAACCTCAGCTGAAAGATTTATGTGCACTTGCCATGCAGCCTCTCTGAGAAAGTCATGAAGGTGGGCAAGAATTTAGTTTTCCCAAATAGCATGGTGCAAGTGAGTTGTGTAATATCTTCTGGAAGGACTGAAGATTTTAAGTCCTAATACAGAATTGTCCTCTCTGCAAGATGTAATTGCATCTAGATTAACTTCCAAAGTAGCAAAGGACACAGTAAAAGTAGTTTTATATAGTCATTTTCATTTCCACTCACTGAGTCAGTGAGGTCTTACATCTATTGAATAACTCAATATTTATAAAGCCTTTCTTTCAAAAGAGTTTTTAATGCTTTGACTGCATGCATTAAAACTCATTTGCTGTGCTTTAAATGAATTATGACCTGTTCAAAAGCACTTTCTGACCCTAAAGCACTCTGTGCATTATAGTCTCTGTAATACCTTCACCTGCTATGGAGATCTCACAGAGGTGTGGATGTTCCTGATAAATAGAATTGGGGTTTTTTTCATGTTCATTTAATTTTGTACATTTGCCAAAAGATTTTTAAAAAACAACAACAAAAAATCCATATTATTCAAAATTTTGGAGAAGAGTTGGTTGAAAAGTCTCTGATTTAGTTCCTTTTGAGTCACATTTCAGTGGGTTTTTAATGAATGGCAGTACGCAAATATTAGTCACAGAGCTAACATTTTCTGTCCCCTCCTGACTTACTGTAGATTAACAAGGATGAATTTTTGACTCACCCACGTGCTAGGTGAACACTGTGTGATCTGAGCTAAGACTGATGACCCAAACTCAGTCCTCAGCTGGACCTGGAGTGAGGCAGAGACTCCTAAGCTCAGACCAGTTTCAGCAGTGCAGAGCTAGTGCTGTATCCAGGGACCTGCTCTGGTACCACTCACACACTGCTGGGGAAGTGCCCTCAGCTTCTGGAGCAAAGCCCACTTCCACCCCGCTGGAAAGAGCTTTGCAAAGAGGAAGCAAAGTCCTGCCCAGGGCTGTGAAGGACAGACAGAGGCTTTTTGGGGGTGTCTGCGGGAAGGAGCATTTGCTGTCCCCAGGAATGGGAGGCACGTCCGCCGTGGGAGGCAGCGCTCACGGGGCTCCCCACTCTCACCATTGAGCATTGTTCAGAACAAACACAGATGCTGTATATGGATGTAAAGCTTAATTTGTGGTTTTTACACCCACCACATTTCTCGGAGTCGACAATTTCTAGAACTTTGGGAGTTTTTTTATCTCCAGGCTGTTGTTTTCTTCGGGGTTTTTTCTTCAATTTATAGGAAGCCAGCAGCCCATCTTTTCTCATAATGAAACAGCATGCAAACAAACCAACCCACGCTTTGGCCAAAGCAGCTGTGTAATGCTGTTCTCCCCTCAAAGGTGTACAAATTTTCAGGGAAATGGAGATACATGTTGAGCTGGTGTGACACAGTACAGCTGCACCATGACCCTGCTCAGGTGGATGCTGAGAAATCTATAGGAATTCCCTGGGGAAATGTGGAGTTGGGGGGGGGGAAAAAGCTTGCTTCACCCCCTGTCCACTTTGCTGGAATGTCCACTGCCCAACAGTGAGAATAGAGTGACTTTTTTTCAGAAATGCCTTGGACCAGCTGTGACTGAATGGTTGTTTCTTGCTCCTGATAATTCCCAAAATGTTCAGGGCATTTTCCATGTGGAAGAAAGTTAGAGCTAAACAGACACAGAAGAAAAGAGGAGAAGATTCAACTCAGCATTTTTTTAGTATAAGTGAAATCTCATTCATTCTAAAATTTCAGCCCTTTCTGATGACTTCACAGTTTTCAAGATAAAAATATTTTTGAGCTCTCCTAAGAGTGCTGAAAAGCTCTTTGTTCCTCCAGCTCTGTGGCAGAAGATGCTGCATTAGGATTTGTACAAGACTTTGACATGAGGTACATAATGCTCACCTCTGGAAATCAAACTAATATTTTCTCTGAGGATGGAAAAAGGATGGGCCAGTCACCCTTTTCTGGGAATTTCTGGCCAAAGGGAGTAGATTAGTACTTCAATTCATTGGTGAGTGGGGCAGCAACGTGGATAGTTGGATCCTCTTGCTGGGCATGGAGTGAGAGACCTGGAGATGGCAGGACTGCTGTCACCTCGTGCTCTGCCATCATCAGGTGTGTGGCTTTGGCAGACACTGTGAATCAAAACCCTGAGATGTCTTTTCAAACCCTACTGTACCCTGAACTACCACAATCCTTCTCTCAAGGCTGTCCCTTCCTCCTTTACCAGCCAGAATGGAGGAAACAAAATCAGACAGAACTGGCTGGGAAAAAAAACGTGTAGCCCCAGGTAGGTGTTGAGGGACATTCTTCATTGGCTGAAAGTTTCTCATCTGCTTTCAAGGACACTTTTATTTTTAAATCTCTTTTCCACTGGACATGTACATGTGAAGTCAGGGAGCAGATACAGAGGCTGGCTCAAGAATATCCACAAGCTGCCTGATTCCTACTATATACCATAATTATAGCAGCATACACTTTGAACTGACAGCATTTCTCAGCAACAGAGTACTTTAGAAATATTAATCTCACATCAGCTATTTGTGTTGCATATTGGCTTATTCAGCAGGTGATGTGAGCCAATATTATCACACTTTTATAGACAGCAAAACAGAGAGAGAAAGAAAGATTAAGTGACCCACCTAAAGTCAAAGCAGTATGTCCAAGAGAAAACCTAGTTAAGCTTGGGGATTACTGCCTCCCAGTGATCGAGAAATGTCTGCAATTTTTCTGAGAAGCTAACACCTACAATAAATTAGAAATTCCACTGGATTAGGTTAGTCCTTCACTAGTGTGAGGGACATTTTCATTGCATGGTATTGCAAAAGCTAACAGACTTGGTGCTTTAGACAGCAACAGCCAGATCCTCCAAAATGTCCCCATGTTCCTCCATGTGCAAGTCCCACAAACTTCAGTTTCTTAAAGGAGAGCTGAAGCTTCATCTGGTGATTAATATAAGCTGTGATTAGCTTATGATTTGGCAAAAATGGCCAAAGGTTTGACTCTTCTAACCTTGTCTTCTCACTACTCAGCATTTCCCATTCTGTGAGAGGGACCCGCACTGATGGGACTGTACTGATGTACATGATGAGGAACAGAAGTTCTATGTCCATGCAACATGTACAGCATCAAATCTCAAGGTAATAGCATCTCTTAAATTGAACACTGGCACTGTAGGAACTTTAGGAAATTAATTATCCTGTGAACAGTTGAGTAAACTTCAGAAGAAAAAGGTTTACATTGAGAAATTAGCTAATAATAGGGATAATGTAATGATGCATAGGGGGAAAAAAAGCCAAGCCTTTTGTTCCTGGACATTCTCTTACGTCACATGATGGATGCCATTCAAGGGAGCAACCTCTGCAGAATAATTTTAAGTGTTAAATAATTATGTTTTAACAAAAATGAGCAGAGTCTCAGATTTTACTTGGCTTGGATGTCTAAAGGCAAGTTTTAAGTTATGTAATAAAACAACAGAATCATTCAACATTGATTTACTTGTTTATTTTGCTATAAGAAATGAAATTTTTATTGGAACGAAATTAAACAAAGGTTTATGTGCTTGTGTTCCCTATTGCCTTTTATACTGTACTAATATAGTAATATTCATAAATCATATCAGAATTTTCAAATTTCCTCAGCAGTGACCTAGACAACAAATGCTTAACAACTTGCAGAAAGACTTTGAAATTAAATTCAGCTGTAATATCATCATGACTAATTTATGGCAAGTTTGGTTGCTACAAAGATACACTTAAAGCAACTGAAGTCCATGGTGAAGCTGAGATAAAAACGTGGGTTTAGTATCATGTAGTTATTCCACTAGAAAGATTTATTCTATGTTTCCTTACTTTACTGAACATGGCAAACCAGTGTGTTCCTTGGGAGAGAGGAAATCTTAGATAATTAAATATGTAAATACTGGGCCTTCAACCAAGTAAAACATGGAACACACTAGAAAAGAAATTAAACCTTTAGAGCTATTGAAGGAGTCTTCCCCTTGACATTTGTTAATATGAACATTCATGTAGACACATGGGCTCTCTACATTAATGTGCATCTATAAATATATACGTGCTTATACATGCATACAGCCTCCACTTTAGAACAGGCATAATAGTAAAATATTATTTAGGGTAACACAGACATTATCTGGTGCAACTGGAATCATGTTTCTGAATTGCCCAACATTCCTTAGGCCCATTTTTGTCCCACTGCAACTTTTGAACTTCCTGAGAGGCTCGTTATGGCAAATTGAGATTGATGACAAAGTACAGCATTTTTAAATTATTAGCATTTTAAATTATTAGTAACAGAAACAAGCACGGCATTTTTTCTTTCATCATTGCTGCTGCTTGGGAAAAGCCTCAGAATTGCTCAGCTTTTGAAAGTCCTCTCCCTGTCCTTTCTAACCCATTCTAAGGAACTAGCTGGCCAATTAAAACAATCTCTCCTTTGGAAAACAAGCATTTGTCAGAGTTAAGAATGAAGGCTTTCTTCTATTACATCTTACATCTATTGTCCCATTCATTCATTTACATAACTACTCCAGTGTTAATCAAGTGCCTGTAGGCATATCTCTAGAAAAGTGTAAGGCCATAAAAATAAAGGTAGACATATCTAGTTATAGATGAGCCTTCCATATGCTGCAGATCTTTTCTCACACACTTATCTTGGTTTATCTCCGCCTCTTTAAATTGGAAAACTCACAAAAATCCATCTCCTGTGAGATTTCCAAGGTTTCTTGATTTCATTTGGGTCAGAACTGACACAGAAAGATATATGTCTCAGAGCACTTCTGAGCTGCAGCCAGGAACAGGGAGTGCTGGACTGTGCCACTAAAAAAGAAAAATAAAAAAGGGTTTTGAAAACTCACCAAATTTTTTAACCTTTAAAAATTTGGCCCAGTTCAGTCTCAGGCATGATTAAAAGAACTGTCCTGATTTATTGGTGCCAAACAAAGTATGTTAGGGTAGAACATTACTTAGTAATGGAAAAAGTGTCAGTGGAAGCACTGCCCACCAGCACTGCTTGGGCTGGGTGAGGCCTGAGCCTTAAACACTGGAGAAAAAGACTATTTAAAAAAGGAAGAATGTTTTACCTGGATAAAGTTGGCTGTGATGTCAACCTCAGCATCTGGGATTCTGCTGATTAAATTATCACAGAAATCATGAAATATACTGAGCTGGAAGGGATCCATCAGGATCATCTGATATTTGCTTTGTGCCTCACCCTGGCCCTGCAAAGTAAAAGGAAACAAGTTTCTCATTCCCATCCCACCAGGCATGCTAAGCCATGAATATGGAGTGATGGTTTGGGGAGTGTTTCACAGAAGAAGCTTTTCATACACATAAATTTAATAAGAAAAATAATATTCTCCACTTGGTAACATAGTTGCTTCCTGCTGTCCTTTAATTTTTTCACTTCTTCTTTTCTCTTGTAAATGACAAAGTAATTTTATTTTGACTGAGTTCTTCTTCTTCTTGCACTTTGTCTTACCCAGAGCAATGCTCTATTGGAGCATTGCCACAAGGACATGCCAGGGACTGCCCAGAGACAAATAGAAAATGAAATGTAAGTGATGCAAGGGAGCCAAGCCTGCTGTTAATAACCCAGTCTGTTTCAGACATTCTTGTCCCACCATCATCCTTCTGAAATACTTTAATAGAACCCCTGTGCAAAGGGAGACCTTAATAAGATGCCTACTCCTGCCCTTCCTGAAACCACCTCATTCATTTTTCAGCAAAACATTCAACTGTGGTAACTTCTGGCTTTTAATCTGATTTATGACCCTTTGAGATGCCATTGAGGTTATAGTTGAGGCCCTTAAACTGGACAAAATCAGTAGCAAATATAAATTTAATTTGGTGAACTTAGGATAAAAATTACATAGAAAAATCAGCACTGATAGGAAAACTCTTACGTGAAAAATTATACTGGAATTAGCAGAATCCTCTGCACTTATACACATTTCTTCTAGCAGATATTCTGCCTGTCCTCCTTTTGGGCAACTACTTTTGATCAAAATGCTGCAGATAAAAAAGGTGGTCCTCATTTTGTAATGCTTGTTTTAGGTGAACAAAATTGTCTTCTGTCTTTAGATATTTAGATATAGATGACTATTTGAAAGCAACTTGATGAATAGAAGACCATGTACTCCCACTTGGGGCATATGTATTTTTCAGTGATTTATAATAATTAATCCTTGTCTAAATGGAATGCATTAATTTCTCCTACTGGTGGTGAGTGTACTTCTGTTTCTTTTCCTAAGTGAGATGGTTCTGCTCTAGAGGCATATTTGCTGATTAAATTGGACTGCAACCGGGTACTTAGGTTATGTCACTGTTACCCAAATGATCTTTTAAAGAACACAGAGTACTTGTTTTTGCTTCTCTTGCGTGCTCCACATTTAATCACAGATCTTTGTAGCTTGTTATTTCTAAAATTCAGATTACTGTGACTTAAAAGCCTCTCTGTCCTTGCCAGTGCTTGGTGACATAAAATAAACCCACATATTAAGAAAAGAACCACAAAGCTTGTCAAGCTGCACTGAGGAATGGAAAGGAAAAGCAAGAATGCTTTACAGCCATTTGAAGACGCCGTCTGCAGCACAGCTATAAAGGGAAATGCTGTAATAAGTTGATATTATCCATGGAGGCAGAACTGCGTTTCTGAGAGCGCTGTTACCCACAGCAGCGCCCCTGGGGCAGGGGGGGATTGTTGAGTGTGGTGTCCCAGGGCATGGTGAGGCACAGACACCCAGCAGGAGCGGGTTCATGCCCTGAGGAACGTGCAAGTGCCACTGGGCAGCAGGAGTGGGTAGGGGAAAACAGAGGGAAAGATTCCCCACCAGTCTCCTGCTGCTCCTTGGCAAGTCCAGCCACCAAAACCCCATTTGCTTCTCCCCACCCTTCTGTGGGCTGGTCAACACCCTCGGGCCCACTTGTGGCTGGCCCTGAGCCACCAGCACAGAGCAGAGTGTCTGTTGCCATTTTCCTTCCACTGCCTCCTCCTCCTCCTTCTCCTGGTCACTGGGGACTGCAGCAGGATGGAGACAGAGCTGGCATGGCCTTGGCGCTTGACGGACTGAAGCGCTCCCAGCAAGTTCCTTTTTTAGTAAAATTGCTTTGTCTCAAAAGCTCTGCAGAGCAAAGCCCGCTCACCCTGTGCCTCCCTCCCTGCTCTCAGCCTGCTGGAGGTGCCAGGATGATGTGCCAGAAATATTCCTCTTCCCCAGAAATGGAACACCTCGGGTCTGGCACCCTGTGTCCCATACCCCAGTGCAGTGTTAGGTTAGGACAAGTGTCCTGTCCTCCAGTCCCAGCACGTCCCTCTCTGGTGAGGCCTGGTGGCAGCATTGCTCCTTTGTTCTTTTAAAACATGGCATCTGAGGAATGGACAGAAACCAACAGCTCTTTTTTTTTTTTTTTTTTTTGGCCTGGGATAACAAATAGCTTGTGTGCAGCTGTAAAACACTGCATTTGGGCAAGGTTTCACTGGCTGCAGGATGAAGGGCTCTGCACATCTTCATTAGTTCCTTCTACAGCCAGTTTAGACTTTTGCTTGCTGCTCCTCCACAGCCCACAGTGGTGCTTCTGGGGCATGGCTAGGGTGCCAGGGAGGAAATTTATACCAAGTGGTGATGGGGCCAACTACCTGTCTCTGAGTTGGTTGTGCTCCATTCCCAGTTCTGATGCCTTCCAATTTCAGACAGGGATTTGGCCCTAAGTCTGTGCCAGCGTTGCACCACATGAACTTGTGATGAAAATTTCCACATTTCCTTGTCCAGACAAATAGCTCTTCCAAGTCAGATGACAGTTTGGGATGGGGATGACTGATAGCAAGTTGGCCTCAGTGGAAATGCCCAAGGAAGGCAGTGTGCACAAGGGTTGTGAGGAGTGGGTGGGTGGACAGGGACCAGAATCAGGTAAAAGGGGCTTTGGTTAGAATATGGGAGTCAGGGAGGTGCTGGGAGCTAATGAGCTGCTAACAAGGCTGATAAAGAAAGTGTGAGATAAATAAATGAGAATTAAGCAGGAGAGATGGTTGGAGACTGGGTGTGGGGATCCACAAGGACACAAACAGTGAATATAAAACTGGAATGGGATAAGGGTGGACAAGACAATCTTACCTAAGAGATAAAGTTTCAATGAGGGGCTGCAGGTAAGAAGGGGCAGACTTACATTCAAACATTTAATGAACTGCTGTTACCTATCAGGATGTTGTTTTTTCCAGTGTCTGTTTGGAGCTCCTGGTGCAGCTCTGAGCCCTGGCAAAGGGTCCCTGCCTCTCCCATTCCAGAGGCCACCTGCATCTCTGACAGAACATAGAGTAGGTTCCTCCACGTGCACTGTCTGTGTGGCTGCATGAGCAGGGGGTGAGAGTGACTCTGGTTTGGGGGAACCATGTGCTGTACAATGATGCCATCCTTGGTGATGTGACAGGGTACTGCTGGGTGTTGAGGGAGGGTTTGTATTTTTCTTTATATTTTGTTTATTTACTTCTAAATAAATGGTCTCCTGCCATGCTGGGTGGCTCTGTTCTAGTGCTAGATCTCAGACATAGCATGTTATCTTCCAGATTCGTCTTCCTGGGTGATGGAAGGTGAGTGTGGGACCTCAAGGCAAGGCAAGGCAAGACATCCTGTGATTAAGGTCTCTTGAATCTGAATGCCCTCCCAGTGAACTGGGTTCAGTTTCCTCAGTTACCTGAACTAAACTCTTTCAGGATGATTGCTTCTGTGGTTTTGGCCAAGGACAGGGGTTTCAAGCAGATGTTGCATATTCCCAGTTGAAATAGATATTAGTGATAGCTGAGTCTCACACGTACAGTGTAAAGGCCCTTGTAAAGGTTTTTGGACACCCCAACATTTCTGAAACTTTATTTTTATTATTTCTCACCCCTTCCTGTTCTCACATGTGATTTAGCTGGAGGAACACTATTGTTGGTTCTGCATGATCCACTTACGAGAAGTACAGAAAATCCATGAAGATATGAACGATTTTCTCTTAAGTGCTCAAGCAACAGGTAGCAAGTAAGGCTTGGTGCAAGGCAGTAAACAGCAAGCAGAGAACCAAAAGTAAAATCATTAACATGCCTCTTCCACACTGTGCAAATGAAGGACAGAAAATTCCTAGGAAAATCTCTGGGAATTTAGCTGCATTTGCTTAACTCCAGTTAAATGCAGTTAGTGTGAGGACAGTGTTCTGTCTACATAAGGTCCCATTTGGACTTCTCATTTGACATGGGATTGTATTTATTCTGCCACCAGGTGTTATGTTGCACTGTGAATAAAACAGTCAGTTACTGACAGAGTAACTTCTATGTGCCTTGAGGGATGGTGATGTTACTAGCCTGTGCATTAGAGGTTGAAGATGGCTATTCAGTTTCTACATCTCTGAACCCTGCTGGGAACTTGAACTGTTCACCTGAACACTCATTTTTTATGTGTTTTCTACTAAATGAGTTTTAAAGCACCTCTGGATTCTTGTTTGTTTGTCATAAAGGAGGAAAAAAAAACACCAAATGGAAATTAAAGAAAGGATTTTCTTTGTGACTTCAGCTCTTCATTAGGAGGTTTATGATCAGGCTTAGGGAAAGCTTTCCTTGAATTATTTTAAGGTTCTAATGATAAAAACCTTGGGGAGGTCGTGCACATGAGGGATTTAATACCCATTCAGAACCATCTGGCATTAGATTACATGCAGGGAAAGAACAAAATCTGGCAGTAGTACTTATCTCCATTAACCCAGAGTACAGGCTGATATGATTGTAGCTGAGAAAATACCCTCACTCTTTCACCAGGAAGAGCTCTTAATAGACCTGGGCTGAATTGGCTTATAAAACCAAAGACCTATTGAAGCGTGGATCTGCTGTCTCATTGAGGGCATTTGGCTTTTAATATGTATTTCAAATGTCTTTAACCTTGACAACTAATATGTTAAGATGTAAAATATTGCTGGGATGAAGGACTGTGTTTGCAGCTCCTAACTTACTCTGTGAGAGTTAGTAATGTAGTCATAATGCTGAAGTTGATCCTGTTCCCCTGTTGCTCCTGCCTCTTTAGAGCATCAGAGAGTGCACAATCTGGGGGACATCCTCAGTACAACTCCTGCTGATGTCAGTTGTGACAGATAACCTTCCCTCCAAGACCCTGGACCCCCTATGTGCTTAAGCATGTGCTTGGCCTGAAGCAAGATGACCAGTGAGTGGTTTGGTCCAAACCCAGTTGAGAGATGCCAGGGAGATGATCCTTTCTCATCCAGATTAACTGCCTTTCACCCCACCTGCTGGGCAGGCTCTCTTCAGGCTCCTGAGCTGCTCATTACTGCATCTTGTCACAGTCCCTCAGGATCCTCCATAGAGGGTTTCTTTCTGACCTCCAAATTTTTCTCTCCTCTTCCCTCCTTCCCCAGCTCGGTGCAGTCTGAGGATTGCTCTCTTTCAGCCAATGTTATGATTCACTTACTACATGGAAAGCAAAACCATATGGAAGGCACGATAAAGGCCATTTGTCTTGAAGTCTACTGAGATGTGAACATCTCACATTAAGGCTGCAGTTCAGCCAGGCTGTCTTGCACATGTTGCTGTCATCTCTTTCCACCAGAACAGAGATGGACTCCTGCGTCAGCCAAAACAATCTTCTCAGCTTGTCTCTGCTTTGTACTTAACACAGCCTTGCATCCAAAACATGCAAAGGAAAAAAATAAAAAAATATTCTTGTTATGTCTTTTCCTTTGTTCTGGGAAGCCACCTGTGCCAGCTTTCCCTTTGAAAACTGGTGAAGGAAATTGCTATCATCCTGAGATAGAGCTGAGTTTGGTAAATGCTTAGTGCATCAAGCTTAGAAAAGAAAAGTTTGTTCTATATTTATTAATAAATGCCTCTCCCTGAGTGGCTGGAAGAGGATCATAGAATGACTCATATTGAAAGGAACCTAAAGATCATCTTGTTCCACCGCCCCTGCCATAGGGACACCTTCCACTGAACCAAGTAGGTCAAAGCCCCATCTAGCCTGGCCTGGTGCTATTACAATGGATATTATTCCATTAATAGCTGCTTTAAGGAAGGGAGACCCAGCAGATGTCCCAGAGATGCTGGCTGTGCAGCCAGGTGAGGGGCAGCAAGAACAGCATGATGACCCAGGACACTGCTCCAAGGTGCCCCGGTGCCTCCTCAGCTGAGGAGGAGCTCAAGATGTAACCAGGTGTTTAATGCTCCTGATCAGACACTGTCTCCCTGCTTTCTTTCTGCTGGGAGTCACGACCAACAAACTTAATGACAGCTCATCTAGTTTGTAATCAAAAAAAGTGTATTCTATTTCATCTGTTGAAACCAGTTGGGGAGATGTTTTTTTCTTTATCTCTTGTAACTCCAGGGGAGAGCAGGGTGGATGCCTTCTGATAATAGGCCAGCTGATAAAACCAGGTGGGGCAGAGTTTCTTATCTCTTTCACCACTGTCTACCCTTCTGTTAATGGGCCATTAAGGCTCACCAGTGACAGGACACATTACACCATCCCATTGTGAGATGCTCCACCCAGTGAGGGGGGAGACAACCATTTCTACCAAGATAAAAACTGAGATGTTGGAACACCAAGCAGCCTGTTTGCCACTGGATTCCTGAAGGAAGACTGGATCCCTTTTCTACAGGATAATCTCTACTCCACAGTGCATCTGTTACTCCAGGAAGATTTATTTGGACTGTTCCAACACCCTGACAGCAGGGTGTCAGATTGTATTTCTGACTCTGTCAGGATTTTCTAGGTTTGTTTTTTTGTACTACTGCATTTGTATTTTTAATATTCCTAGTAAAGGACTGTTATTCCATTCCCATGTTTTAGCTTGAAAGCCCTTAATTTCAAAATTATAACAATTTGGAGGGAGGGGGTTTATACTCTCCATTCCAAGTAGAGCTCCAACTTTCCCTGACAGATTCCTGTCTTGCCAAACCAAGACAGGGTGAAAGCCTCCATCCTTCACACTTCTGGAGAATTAAGAGAGGGTGCTGGTGGATGTCCTGCTGTGTCTGCTGGTACCTTTCTGTTTTCTTCCCTGAAGTTGTAACACATTCACTGATGGATTTATGCTGCAGCTGGGAAACAGAACCCAGGACAGCTTTTCCCCTGGCTTCATGTTATAAACACAAATAGAGTCTCACAGCCATTTGTATCTGGTTCTTTCTATCAGCAGAAGGGTTTTATTACCTCTCTAAAATGGTGCTGAAGGGGAGCAAAAAACTGGTAACAAAAGGAAGGGCTGGAACAGGAACACAAAGGAGCAAAGGGCAGGAGGCTGCCATGAGACCAGGCAAGCAACAGCAGGCAATTAGTGGCAGATATCAAAGGGGCTGTTGGAAACCACCAGTTTTCCTATGAGGGCTCATCTTTTGAGTAGGAGCTTCCATTGGATGGCATCAGGGTCACTCTGGTCTGAAGTGCATTTTTAACAGGGAGAAAACTTTCTCCCAACTCCAATTTTGAACTTTGCAGAATGAGCTTGCAAAGTTAATGTCAGACCTTTAAAGTAGCTCATGTTGTGGAGCAGTAATGTGAAAAAAAGATGCAAGCAATTATGTTTTAAATGAACACCCACTGTGTTATTAGAAACTACCTGAAAAGAGACTTCAGCAGTGTGAAATCCATCTTTCAAACATGTTATCCCAGCTGTCCTGTGTGAGGAACTGTGGATCAGAGGGTTTGTGAAGTGTGGGAATCACTGAATAATTCCATGCAGGCAGTACCAAGCTCTCAGCTGCTTTCCCTCATGAAACTCTCATATTCAAGTCCCAGTTTTGTTGTTACTTTGCCCCTCGAGTGCTGAGAGTCTTCTGCCTATGGAAGAACAAGACAAGGCAAATGGGAAGGTGGGCAGGGGGGGAACAAAAAATGATTGAGAGGTATAGCAGATTATCACTCTGCTGTTTACTGATTCTGGACTGAGCTGAGAGTAAATATCTTTCATACCCTGTCAGTCACAGCCCTCCTGAAACAGCCAGGGTACTTCACTTGCGTAAGCGATGCTACTGCCATCCTTCAATCACTGCTCTTGGAGAGCTCTCGTACTTTGAATGATTCCAGCTGTTCTCCACTCCCTCAGAGATACCAAGAAAAAGCAGTTCCTTACACTGAGATTACTTTAGTGATACCAAAGGGTGTGGAAGAAGGCTGTTCATTAGTAAACCCTCAAGGTAGGAAGATATAAATAGCTCTGGAGCAGTGAGAACAGATCCAAATCTGTAGACTAACATTATCTTGGGATGAAAGGATTACATTTAGGCTGATTCCACTAGAGAAGACTGATTCAACATTCCTCTTGAGGGCTTGTTTTCATTGATAAATCTCCTTGTTGAATTGTGCAGCATATTATCAATTTATTGAGCCACCTGCCAAGGCTGAGCCAGAAGCAGCAGCAAGAACTTAGTCTGGGATCATGAGGAAAATTTCTGGCTTGTACTTTTACTTATATAAATAAATAAATACATATCTCAATTCCCTTTGCCAAAAGCTAAAAATGCTTTGGGGGTCCAGCTAAAAGGCAAGAAAAAATGTGATAAACAGCTGATGCTCATTAAGTGAGCATTTGCTAAAAAAGTGAGCTTATCCTACCCAATGTGCTTGTGGCAGAAGGGGAATGTCAGGGCTGGGAGAGATGGAAATCACACAATTGCCTGTTCTTGATCTCTTTGCATACTTAGGAGACACATCCCTCATCTCATAGCCTTGGTGACAATTTGTTCTGTCTTCATTCCAGCACAACTACAACCAGTCAGCTGCTCTTAAATGGCCCTCCTGCATTTTGACATAATTTACTGCCCTCCTCCACACTTCCCATAGGGATTACTTATGGGGTTTTTTTAGTCTCCTACACTGAGTCTCTTGAAGATTACATAAAGCAGCCACTTGCAGTGGGTTGACAGCACTGTCCCCCTGTGCTAAATGTACAGTTCTTGGGTTTAAAGTGAAGTCTGTCTTAAGGGAAAAGGAGGAAAAACACATAAACTAAACCAAGTTTCCCTTCAAAATACCAGCCCAGCTGTAAGTGTGGACTTGCACAGCTGTTCCCAAGGGCAGGATCAGAGCACTGTGCATCACGAGCACTCCTGCAGGACCACACAAGTTTACTGCTGTTCTCAAATCCCAGCCTTGCAATTGGAAAAATTTTGCCAAGTTGTTTGAGATGGGGGTACCTGGGAAATATTAGATGAGCCTGCATTGCATCATGAGAACACTATTTGCACTTAATTATGCAGATGCCTCCCCTCCCAGCAGACAGATGCTGCATCCACAAAGTGAGAAAGAAACACAGTTTTCAAGTGGAATCTGACAGCAAGAAGCCAAAGAGCAGGCTTCAGGCAATCCCAACAATGGAGATCCTCATGGTATTGCACAGTTCAGACCAGTGGATGTTGTTTTTCTCTGCAGCTACAATTCCCATCCAATTCCAGCTAACAGCCTAATTCAAACAGGTTGTCTTGCACTTCTGCCTCCTTGTGCTGGAATGCTGGTCCTGAACTCCCTTCTCTCCCTTAGGCCCTCTCTGAGTCCATCTTTCAGCCAAAAGTCTGGATGTTGTCTCCTGCCAGGTGTTCTGGCTGGTGCTCATCATAACAGCCTTGCCCAAAGCGTGTTAAGATCCTTCACCAGGACTACCCTGCCTCTGTGTCTGAGGCAGCAGCTCAATAGGCACCAACTGGGCCAATTCATGTTCTAAAGCAGACTGGTCTTCCAGGGATGGATGATGGGCAGGCAGGAAAGCCTCCCATCAGTTTTGGGATGCACACACTGCAGCCTCACCCTGCCGTGTTTGAGCAGAGCAGATGCCCTGTAAACAGACACAGCTGGTAGGTGAACACAGATCCATCACAGCCAACACCTCCCTGAATTAAATCCCAGACTGTTTATTCCTTGGAATGGCTGAAAATCAAGGTATTTCTCCTTCATAGGGCAATCCCAGGGTGTACTTGCAATGTACAAATCAGGCTTTTGGAAACAATTCATTGGAAGTGTGAGTCTCCAGTGGCATTTCTAACTTCATTACTCATGGGCCTGCTGTTGTGTGTACCTAGGGGCTTTACCCTTTCATCCTCCCCTCATTTACACATCAAATCCCTCATCTTCTGATCCAGGAAATTTCTTTTCCGTGTGCATCAAGCCATGGTGATGCAGACACTGATCTGGCACAAACCTGGGCTGCTGTATGGAGGTGATGCTTTCCTCACCATCTCTGGCTCTACAGTTCATGGGTTTGGGCTTGAATTCTGTAGATACTTAAAAGAAGTCCCAGAAGGTATGATAGAAAAGTATGTTTATCAGACATGATACAGCTGAGTGAATAAAGTGAATGGGGTTTTACTCATGAAAGGCAAATTCATCTGCAGAAATAATTAACTGAAGGAAACTTTCAGTTTACCTTGTTCAACAATTTTGCAGATGGGCATTATTGCCTTGGGTGAGGAATTCCTCCATATTTTGTCCTGACTGTTCATCTGCATGGAGCTCCTTGGCACAAAGTTTGAGTTCCTGCAGCTGCCTCAGCCTTGCTTCTCTATAGGATGGCTTTCTGTACAAAACAGGCTCTCTGCTGCAGTTTCACTTTAAAACTTAGTCTAACTAAATCTGTCACTGATTTGGGTACATTCTGGATTTATAAACAGGAGAAGGAAAAATATATGTGAGCAAAGTGGCACTTTGACACTCTTCAAAATTTCAAGTGTTTTTAAGTGGGTGTGTGAATTCATTCTGTAGATGAATCAACACTTTTTCACATATATTAATTTTAATATGTATTAGGGCTCCAATAAAACATTGGGATGCTTAAAAATTCCCAACAAAACCCCACAACAAACAGAACACACCCCAACCAACAGTTTAGTTTTCCTGTTTACTTTGGCATGTGATTTAAACACATTCTTCTCAGTACACCAAGGCTAGTTGGTGTCTTGCTTATTTGACACATTCAGAAAACATATGTGTCTAGCTTTGCAGCTGAAATGTGAGACATTATTGCAATTAAATGTTTATATGCTGAGAAACAGTGTCTTTATACAACACAAAGCACTGTGTACAATGCATATTAAATACCAGATATCCAATGCATACTGAATGATATTAAGTGGAAAATGTTTCTTTTGTTACAATCATAATTGTTTTCTTTATAGTTCCAGGAAGTTATCCCACACTCTCTGTTTTTAATGTGTTTCCAAATTTAATGAAGTGTCTGGTTTAATGATGTGTCTGTTTTAATGACACAGGAATCCCAGTTAGAAAGCTTCATTATGTGAAGATGAGAAGAGGGGGTGGTTCATTCCAACTCCTGTTCCCCTGTGAGGCAATAGCTCAGGTTTCCTTCTGTTCTGGAAAAAGTACCAGGAAGATGATCTCATGGATATCACAGCTTTTCAGCCTTCTCCAGAATATGGTAAGCTGGGCAGTAGGTAGAAGTTTTCATGATTAAATTCCTTTCAGAATTGGGAAACTGATATTCATTCACATTCAAGGCTTCCGAATCTGATTGTGTGTGATCTGGCCATTTAATTATTCAATGAGCAGTGCTGGCCAAGGAATGTAAAGTGAAATTGCTGCAAATTAGCTGTGGTATGAGACAGTCCCTATAATTGATGCTGCTTTTGCACAAACGTTCTCACTTTTTGGCATTGAAATAATTCTGTTTTTTACATTAGTAGCCAGGCAGTATTCAGTAGTGCAAAATCTCTCACCTGCACTGGGGGTACTTTTTGTTTTGAGGGGGAGGACATGCTGTACTTCAAACTGAGTTTAATTCAGCTGCTACACGGGCAGTGACTTGCCAGAATGAAAGCTATTTTTGTGGCTTGAACAAAAGAAAAGCAATTGAGATTTCGTGGAAAACTGTTTGGATCCTGCTGCAGCTGAGAGGCTGGAAGTGTCTGTCTCTGCAGGGCTCCTTCTGGACGTCCCTTCTGGTTACACATGTGCCTAAGTATTCTGTGGAACCAAGCCCTCAAAGCAAGCAGAAACACCCACACACTTCCACAGACTGTCCAGGGACACAAACACTTTCCAATCTTCCCCCAGAAAAACTCGCCTTGTCCTTGCCTTGCTGAGAAGCTCAACCTCAGCAGCAAAGACAGCTCTGCCCAGATCACCCAGCACTGCTGGTGTGGGAGGAACAGATCCCTGTGCACCTCTCAGGGAGCATCTGAGGTGCTGGGTTTTCCTCTGGCTGCCTCCAGATGCAACTGCAGGATTTCTGGATTCTTGTTTTATTAGTGTTATTCCAGCCAGAATCTGCAGGCATCTCATCCCAAACCAGCTGCATACAGCCAGAGCCATGCAAGGGTCTGCTTAGAGGGTATAATCTTCTCTTAAAGCAAGAATAAATGTTAGTATTCTCTGAGCTAGGAGAAATATTTATTAGATGTGCTTAAGCATGCCGTAGGATCAGGCAAGAAAATGAACTGTGACTCTTAACTCATGTTGTAGGTATGAGGAAGGATGGACAGCAGCTGGCTCCTGCCTGGATACTCTGACTGAACAATAAAACAAGTTAGGTCAGGGTTTTCCTCACTCTGAACAACAAAATGAGTTAGGTCAGGGTTTTCCTCACTCGTGCTCTTGTTGGGCCACAGCTGTCAATTTTTTGAGAATACCTGGGTGAAATGTCTTTTTTCCATTCAGAAGAAAAGAGTAATGTTCACATTGAAAGATGCAAAAGGCATTCAAGAAGTGCACAGATCATCATTTCAGGCATTCTGAGCAGTGAGATTGAGTGAAATCATTTATAGCATCTGTTCTGATATTACAGTGGGTTTAAATTGTAGAGATTCACTAAACAATTTTGAGTAAAGGAATTTTTCTTAGGTAACTTCAATCTGTTCCATTGTTTTCTCAGTCAGTATTGCTATGCTCTGCCAAACATCAGTTGTGTAACTACAGCAAGACACTTTTAGCTAGATAAACCAATGCTTTCTCATAAACTGCACAAAAGAAATATATACAAATAAATAGATTCAGGGAGAATTTGTCCAACAATAACCTATAGCACAGAGGGGATTCTGGAGTCATCTTCAAAGTATATGTTGATGTTCTTAAAATGACCTATGAACATCTCTCTGGTCTGTAAGGAGTCTAGAGAGATTTTAGATATAATAGATTTGAGCTATTAAATTACTCTTGGAAATGTGGAGCTGACCTCCAGTGGTAATATTTCTGTGAAAACATTGGCAAACATTTAATTTGGTGAATCTTCTCCTAGTGTTTCTTTCTTAAAATCAAAATAAACAATAAAAACATATTGGATGGGGCAAGAAAACACAATAAGCCTATATTTTGTTGCATTTTCTGATACATGATACTAACTGCTAATAAATAATGGACACACCTACTTTTAGTAGATACTCCAAGATGCCTTTGAGCTTGCATGTAAAATGGGATGAAACTATAAACTCCTTTTTGTGCTGATTTAGCCTAGAGCTGGTGAGTCAGCTCAGCTCTTCATTGCTCAATGCAGACGGACAGGAACGTGCCGGGCTCGGCGGTGCCGGATGGGAAGGGATTCCTGGGGACAGATTTTTGGCTCAGAGAGGCAGGGAGCAGTGGGGGGTGACACAGCAGACGAGGAGCTGTGACACTCCCCAGAAATGAGCCTGGTTTGGAGACCTGCGGGGGCCTTTCCTCACAGCTGCCACCCCAACAACCAGATCATACTGGCAGGAGCTCTCATCTGATGAATGCTGCACTTTTTATACAAATTAAGCAATTCCAGCGAGAGGGAGGGAAAAAAAAAAAACAACCCTGTAATGAGCAGAAAAAGGACTTGAACCTGAGTCTCTTGCACTGAGATGAGTACTTGCATGTGTATTTTTTAAATTAAAAAGGATGTTTTGATTTTGATGATTAATAAGCCCAGCTCAAAGAGTTCAGGTGATGGATTTCTTGGTGCTTTCAGGCTCTTTACAGGGAATTTTGATTAAGTCCTTTGGTAATGGCCTGAAAAATTAAGGCATTTTCCTTATGACCTTTTAAATTTCCAGACTCAGCGTGCTATAATAAAATCTTTGCAGAATCTGTTGCCCTACTCTGTGTGACACTTGTCTGACACGAATACCCCAAGAGCAGTTTCCCATCTGCCGAGCTGAGTTTCTCCAGCATTGCTGAGTTTCTCCAGCACTGCTCAGCTTCTCCAGCAGCTTTTGCTGGAGAAACCCAGTCTGGTAACTGATCCTGCTACAATCTCTGGATCCCCTGGGTACCCTTTAAGGTAAAATCCTATATTTGGCATTTTTCCTGGGCAGAAGGGCCCCAAGGTCCCCTTCCTTAAACCCAAAACTTCATGCTAGAGTAGTTACGTGCCTTCAGGCATTTTGTGAGAGTTCATTAACCAAAAAAAAAAAAAAAAAAACAAGGAAAAGAAAAAAAGAATGATAAAAAAACATGGGACACAAGAATAACAGAGATATGTTTTAAGCACAGGAAATGCTATTTCTAAACAGCTTGAGAGGGTTAAATCAACAAAATCCTAAACTCCTCCCAGCAGACCCCATTCCCATCTCCTCAAAGCACAAGGTCTGGATAGCATCCCCAGGCCAGATCTCCAGTCCTGCTTTCTGAGCCCTGCCTCTTCAGCCGTGCCTGTGGAGGGGCTGTTGGCAGACTGGCCCCTTTTCACACTCAGTGTCTGGTGTTCTGGCTCAGTCCAAGTCATAGAATAGAATCATGGAATCATTAAGGTTGGAACAGACCTGAGATTGCTGAGTTCAACCATAGTAGTACTGCTGTAGTTTGCTGTAGTCATTCCACTAGGTATCAAACTCTTAAAAAAACCCTCCACGATATTTCACGTCAGCACAGTGCAAAAAAAACCAGAAATATGAATTATAATGCAAAATAAAAATGTAAAATAAAGGTGAGGGGAAGGGGAGAAACCTAAAAGTCTAAAGGTCTACAAAGCAAAGATAACATCAGTTATTTGTGTTTCCTAGTAGGAAATGTTGAGATAATTCTAAAAACAAAATAGTAGTTCATGACCCAAATCAGATCCCAGAATCCTGATGTTCCTGATGTGTGGGAAACAGAACTGCATCTCTGCACCCCAGAGTCCTTTTCCTTGCAGCAAGGTAATCAGCAGTTCTGTGGTCATGAATTAAAGCAGTGCTGCAGATGTAAGCACAATGTATTGACAGTCAGCGTGCTGTGTTTTACAGTCACTTCCCTGCTTTCTGCTCACCTCAGGAAAACATGCAATTTGCTCATTGTTTTGCCATGTGCTCCACAGCATTAAGAGGAGTGATCATTGATAAAATGGTAATAACTAGGCAAGGAGTGCAACTCCACTTTCTCGCTTCAGCTTGCCAAGCCTGGGGAGCTGACTAAGCACAGTCCAGGCTGGGAGTGGACAGAGAGCAGATCTGGTTATCTTAAACACTGAGTGGAAATACCCTGGGGGAACTGCAACCTGAAACTAGCTCAAGTGGTTTGGCACACAATGTGATAGAACCTTCACATCAATAGCATCACCTATGAGATGCAAGACAAAGGCCATGCTATTGTATGGAGTCTTTCTTCCCCCCCGGGCAGAAATGGATCCTGCTTCCTCAGTGCTTGCCAGCTACCCAAGTTGTTTAGTAATTCTTTAACTTCACACTGATGAATGAATGGTAAAACTGAACCAGAGCTGCAGAACGCAGTTCAAAGGGTTCAACTCTCCAGCAAGATGAAAAGGATGGATAATTCATGGGTAAGCAGTGTCCAGAAATGAAATAAGAAAACGCTGATAAATGGTAACTGAGTTTCTAAGTTTCAATAAAAGAACACATGGAATGGATAAAAATTGAAGCATAAGACATTAGCACTACATGGCCTTGCTTGTCATATAATGCTGATTTCCTGGACATTCGAGGGAAATTTTCTGGATTTGCCATTCTGCACCACTGGTGAAAGCATTACCCTTACTGCTTGCCTACAGCTCTGACTCTTCACAAGACCAAGCCATGCAAGGCTCTTTTCCGTAGCATCCTTCTGGGAGTGCCTGCACAGTCCCTGCCCGTACCTGTCTGCACTGGGTTTGACCATGGAATAACTCATTTCATCTCACCAAAGCAAACAATCCATGTCAGGAGTTCCATGCCTACCATGCTATGAATTCTCACTTTGTAGCCAGATGTTATCAGTGATATGTTTTACCTCTAATCAGAAGTTTCTAACCAGCTTCCTTACATTTTTTACTTCTTTTTAACCAGGGGCTGCAGCAAAACAATATACCCTTGTGAGTTCTAAAAATATTGTTTTAGTAACAGGAAAGAACTTGAAAACCTTGAGCCAGAGGAGTTCTTTGTACTCTTTCTTTTAGTTTTGCCCTTGTTTTGACAGTTACATTTCTATCTGCTCCATAGGCTGCTGCACAGGGAGCAGCTCCACCCCGATCCAGAGGTGGTTCCGAGGTTATGAAAATTTACTCACTGATTCACTCCATGCACTGTGGCTCTTGTGAAATGAATTCATTTGGAAGTTTAATTACTGGAGATTAAATATATGACAGTAGAGGTAGACTGGAACATAATACTGATGCTCAGCCAACCTTGAACTGCACGTTTGACTTGCTCAGCAAAACCCCATCAGATTTGTCTAACCATCAAATTCGCCTTGGTGTGTTTTCAGTCTGGTGTTTGCAGGGGCTGGCATTTTCTTCTGTGATTTTTGTAATGCTGGAGAATTATTAAAAGTACTGAAGTCTGCATCTCCTTTTCTTGGCTTTGAAAAAGTGCTCAGCTGTGGATTAAAGAAAGTTAGTACTATATACATAGTGGCCCTTTACACAATCTCTTTGAAAGATGCTTTTCCAGTTTTATTTTGCTAACAAAGGCATGACATACATGGGTCAAAGCCCACTTTCAGCTTTACTGTGTCGTAAAAAAAAATGTGATAGTTGATGGAGAAGGACAGAAATATGTAATGAAAATAATAAAAAAAGAGAGCTGAATCAATAAAATCCCAGAAGGCAGAAATGGGAGCTGTAAAATGGAAAAAAAAAAAAAAGTTTAAAACGATTTTAATTAAATTTTGTAGTAAGTTCAAGTAATTACACATTTTGACTATGAGGAAGCAATCTGTGACAACCCAGGCACTTCTTCTAACCTGGACTGCTGGTGACTGTGGATGGATCTCACCTCACCCATCTGAAAAGAACAGGGCATATGCCTTTATTAATGTCCAGCTCTTAATTGAAGTGATCAGCTCTTTATTAAAGTCATCAGCAGGATTGCAGAGTCCGATTAAAGTCCTTTACGCTGTTGTGGTAATCCGATGGAGCAGGTGCCGCTGCAGATCTTCACTCAGCAGATGCCAAGTTCTTGACTCCACAGGAACAGCTAGAAACTCTCTCTGGTCAACCATCAGGCGGCAGGGTGGAATAGCAGACTGCTGCAGGCGTGGGCAGAGTCAGCTCCCTGTCGTCAGGGAAAACTTCAGAACTTCCCCCTTCTCTGCCCAAGTCACTACTGCTGGCTGGTTCCCACTCCATCTAAACTCNCTTTTCTTCAGCGCAGCTCCCCTCCCTACTCAGACTGCCTGGGGTGTGGGGGGTTACTCTAGCCAGGAGGGGGTCAGTTGTTTTTTTGTTTTTTGTTTTTTTTTAATTTTAGTTCGTTCATAACACATCCACTTGCTTGCTCTGGGAGCAGATCATGCCCCAGTCCCTGGCCAGTTCCCACCTGGGAATATTTTGCACAGATCATACATCTCCCCTGGGATGTGCATTGGGTGCATGAGTGGATGTACAAACCAGTATCCCCTGCATCTGCTGCAGAGGCTGGGAAGTGTGAGTGTGACTAACACTTCTCCCTGGGGCACAGAAGGGAGGGGCAGCTCCTTGCCCCTGTGCATCTCTTGCAGATGGGGGAGCTGGAAGGGCTCCAAAAGCACATTTGGAAACTCCTCCTCCCCGGGATCACAGAGTGACACTGAGACAGGGCCTTCTTCATTCTCTAGGCGAGACCAAATGGGTCTAGGCTGCTCCCCAGAGTCCAATCCAAGCTGAACCCAATTACTGTGATGTCTCACCTGCCCAAAGAGTATAAATTCCTGCAGGGGAGAAACCCACAGCTCACCCCTGTGGGGTGGAGCATTAGGAGTGTGGTCTGGCTGTGTGAAGTTCCTTAAAAACACCCACAGTTCAGCTTCTGCTGTTCGTTGGCTGAGCAGACTTCTCAGAGGCAACATGGGCTGCAGAGATGCCATTTGCTCATCCTGTCTGAGGTGTTCCAGCACCCTCTGAGCACCAGCACGGTCAGTCATGGGGAGGGAGAGGAAGGAGGTAAACTTTGGCTGAGCTGTACTGATTGTTTCCCTGCTGTCAGTGTGGGTTTGTCCTGGCTCTCCTTGGTGTGGATGGTTTGTTACCCTCTCAGAACAAAGCTGGCTCTTCTAACTGCTCCTGGACATGCAATACTGTGCTCTCATATTGACACTGCTCAGGCAAAATGTTAAGCAGGCAGGAGGGTTGCCTATTATTATTATACTATATCAATTATTACACTATTACAATGTATTTACTAACATAGTTTTAGTTGGCTGTCTTNTCCCCAAAAAACCCTCCCAGGATCCACCGGAGTGGTTTTATTTGCATATACACATGCATACGCATTTGTCCTGGTCGTAGCTGCGGTTATTCCTGATGAATGAGGTAATTACAAAGGACAATAGGGCTATCTAGGCTTGGGCAGCTGCTTTTCACATTTCAGTTAGGTAGGGAAACATTGCCAGGCAACTTTCCTTCAGAGCAGCTCCTCTCCCTACTCAGACTGGCTGGGGTATGGGGGGNCCAAGCTGAACCCAATTACTGTGATGTCTCACCTGCCCAAAGAGTATAAATTCCTGCAGGGGAGAAACCCACAGCTCACCCCTGTGGGGTGGAGCATTAGGAGTGTGGTCTGGCTGTGTGAAGTTCCTTAAAAACACCCACAGTTCAGCTTCTGCTGTTCGTTGGCTGAGCAGACTTCTCAGAGGCAACATGGGCTGCAGAGATGCCATTTGCTCATCCTGTCTGAGGTGTTCCAGCACCCTCTGAGCACCAGCACGGTCAGTCATGGGGAGGGAGAGGAAGGAGGTAAACTTTGGCTGAGCTGTACTGATTGTTTCCCTGCTGTCAGTGTGGGTTTGTCCTGGCTCTCCTTGGTGTGGATGGTTTGTTACCCTCTCAGAACAAAGCTGGCTCTTCTAACTGCTCCTGGACATGCAATACTGTGCTCTCATATTGACACTGCTCAGGCAAAATGTTAAGCAGGCAGGAGGGTTGCCTATTATTATTATACTATATCAATTATTACACTATTACAATGTATTTACTAACATAGTTTTAGTTGGCTGTCTTAGCCGTTCTTTCTTGCTTCATCTGAAAATGTGGGTCTGGCAGTTGGTGCAGACTCATGTTGTTATACCCCCACCAACTTCATTAGCCTGCACTGATTTAAATCAGTACAGGAAGGGCTTAAAAAAGAAAAAAGGTCAGGCTGTGGAAAGTAACGTGCTGTGACACACATCAGTGCTGGTATCATGTTGGATCAGGAGTATAAAGGACAGTCAGGCCCTTCTCCTTAAAGCTGGTTCATGTGCCACCACCACGGGGACACAGATGTCCCTTGTGCTCTGCTTGTGTGTTATGTACCCTCTGAATCCTAATGCATGATTTTCTGAGTGTGTAATTACAAAATCACAAGTTCTTTTGGTGCTTTCCACCAGCCAAGCTAGCAGCAAATTTGGATAATTGTGGAGTTACTGCTGCACCTCTGTATCCCATAACATATCTCTGGTATGCACCTCTGAAAAGAGCACTATAGCATCATTTTGCAAGGAACAACAGTAGGACCCTACTCATGCATCAGGGAGAGCTCTTTCATGTGGGAAGGTTGGCACCAACCCCAGTACTCAATAGGAGATGACCCATCAGTAATGAAGCACCAAAAGTGTAAAAGGAAACGGGTGCTCCTTTCTACCCAGCTCATCAGGGCTGGGCAGGCAAGCAGTCTCCAGCCCCCTGGCTGGGGGCCTCCCAGCAAGCTGAACCCTAACTGCAGACATGACTCTTAGGGCTATTTTTAATACATTTCAGCTTCTCACTGTAGGTTTTGGCAGGCACACCTTCTGAAGGCTCCTGCGTGCTGCTCAGTCCAGCACAGATTGCTGGACTGTGACCTCTCTTGCTGGGGTGGCCCTGCTCACACACAGAGCCTCTGCAAAGGATGCAGGATCTCACCCATCATGCTTAAGAAGAACATGAACTTGAGGCATGCTAAGGACATCCGAAAATAAATAATTTTTAACTGATCCCAGGGAGACTAGCCTTTAGAAACAATTTGATTTGTGTGAATGAGTTTCCTAGGAATTACACCCAAATGTTCATGTGATGAAAAATAACACTTCTTTCCATGGTTCTATGGTCTTTATGTTGGCATATTTAGAGCCAATTTTTAGAAATTCACATCGATATGCCAAGGAAAACTTCCTCAATAAACATAGTTCTTGCATCTGTGCAGTAGCTGTTTTTCAAAGTTAAACATCCCTGCTGTTTCACTTTTTTTTAGATGCCAGCACTGATTAGACATTACCATGGGCTAATTGCTTGTACAATTTCAGTTTTTACCTTGCAGCCGCCTTGAAATTTCCAGCTGCAACAACAGGAACAAACCCCATGCTCTCAGCAAATACAAATTAGTCAAAAGCAAAACAAAACTGGTTTTTCTTGTGTTTTCGTTGCAGCTGTTTATCCAAAAATTGGAGAGCTGCTTACCTCTCCTCCATCTGAACCTTATAAGCAGACATTTCCCTGGTCTAAGGCAACATATATTCAATTTCAGCCAGAAATTCAGAGCTCAGCAAAAGCACCTTCTCTGCTCAGTCAGAAATACTCATATTTATATTAATATGGTGGAACTTGAGGATTTTCTTTTAATGCAAGGGACATTGAACTCTCTGGTTAAAGGATTTGTGCAATTTGTCTTTTTTCACATCTTAGATACTGTTGTTCAAACTATATTTAGGCAAACAGGACTCTGCTCCTGCTGTAATTATTGCACGTATGCCCGGGCATTGGCAGACAGGATTACAAACATGTCAGTGAGGAGCAGCAGAATCCTAAAGCTCACCATGCTGCAAGCACTGCTCCTCAGCCCCTAAGGGGGGCATGTAAACCACTGTTTGGAAATTATATATATTTCATTGTTTCATGTGCAGCATTTAAAAAAAAAGGCCCCAAACCACAAAAGGCATGCAGACACACACCCCGAATGATGCCTCTTTGGGGCAGCATTGCTCAGGGTCAATGGCTTTCTCTCCAGAATGGATTTCTCTATTAAGGAACATGCCTGTCCTTAGGGTAGTGATGCCTGGACAGCAGGATGTGTGACATCCCTGTAGCACAGCAGCTGTAGGTGACATGATGAAGGTTTCCAGCCTGCCCTGGCTTCAAGCAGCTCTCCTGACCCAGACACTGACACCTGAAAGAGCAAGGACTCACCTCCCTACCTTTCCCAAATTTTGAAATGCCATTATTAGATTCAGATGCTGGAACATGTGCTGGTGCTGGAGAGCCTACATCATGCCTGCGGATGTTTGCTAATCCCAAATTTCAGCGCCTTCCTGGTCTTGCCAGAACATCAAAGCCTGGCGGAACGTTGCAGCACAGATGAGGAAATTACAGCGGGGCATTACACGGCAGGTAATGGATTAGGGACTTTTAGAGGAGCCAATGTTTGGCCCAGGAAAATGATAGGTAATTATGAACAGTATAGGACTTGAGATGGTTCCAGGATTAATTTATATTTAGCTGCTCATTCTTTTGTCAGCATTTCCTCTGCCTGTCCCCTGTACTCCCTACAGGCAGCAGTATAAGAGGGAGAGTGGCTGCCCTGGGGGGGAACGTTCCTCCCATCTCCTCTTCCTCTCATTCTGCCTTCACAATCTGCCAGGCACCAGAGGTTGTCTGCTCTGTTGTTAGCAGTTCTTCTCCTTGCCTGTTACAAAAACATATGGCAAATCCATCCTTTTGCCCTGTTTTATGGGGTCAAATCTCCAAGCAGGAGCTCAGACACATGCACACTCCCATAAATGCTGGTGAATATCAAAACAAAAGTAGGAATAAGTAAAGAAATCTGAAGCCATCCTAGTAAACTGTTTTAAAAGCATTTATTTGAGGAATTGTAAAAAAATGTTTAAAAATCTGGGCTAGTTTTAGTTCCCAATTCTAGGAATGGCCTTGACACAAAATACTAAGCTCCAGTTTACTAGGCACAGATGAAGTGAGGGCAGCTTGGTGAGGAAGGGATGTGGATGGTTAGACTGTGTGGCTTGGGGGGACTAGAACTTGGCCTTTCTCTCCCCAGCCGTGTCCAGAGACAACAATATACCTCTTAAAAGCTGTTTGAAGTGCTGGTGAAAGAGGGTGGGTCTGTGGTGAGGACTCTCCTTGCCTCCTGGCTCTGCAGGTGTTTTGGGCCACTCAGGGGCAAAAGTACTTGCAAGCAGAAGGTCATCCCTGCAGTGCACAAACCTGCACTGGCTACTGAGCCCAGGGCAGTCTCTGGGCTGTTGGAGTTAAGGCACAATGTGATATTTATTGCTGCATTTTCCACCTAGCATGGCTTCTAACAACCACCAAAGTAGGCCCACTGCTTTCTGCTCTCTTATCTCTGCTTGCCTTAAGCAACCTCTGCTCCCACCTCTCCAAAACACCTTGCCCTTTGTGGGTTCTTAAAAATTAACAGGGCCTTCAGAGCCATGGAATTTACCTACAAACACCTTCAGCAGAACTTCTCCCCCCTGGTCCTGGGATGTGACACAAGTACTGTAAATGCCTAAGTGGAAGGCTCGAACCTACTTCCCCATGAGAATTCCTTGGCTCTGTAAAGATTTAGGAATTGCTGTCTAGTCCAGGTGCCTTTTGATTTCTGTTGTGGCTGCATTAGTCTCACAGGAGAGGAGGGAACATATTTCACTGGAGCTGCTGGGAATAGACTGTGGCCAGGAAATGAGAAAATGTGGCAGTCCCTCACCTGCATTTTCATTGCTTTCTCTCTTCATGCTCCAATCTCTCCTAACACATCAGGAGGCACTCAGCAGTTTTTGGAAAAACTTTTTTGGGAAGGCATTTGTATACGTGTTGTGCTCTCGCTGGAGTCTGGGTTATACCCCACTACCCTTATTAGCAAGTCAATTTATTTTCTTAGCAAAAATGGGAAGGCTCATAGGGCAGTACTGATGGCTCTAAAGCTTTGACCAGTAGGTCACTCCATTATCTGCACCCCACAGAATCAGCCACGTTGTTTATTGCTTTTCTTCCTCTCTCTTTTTTCCATGAGCAAGACACAAGACACTGTCCTTTTCCCTACTTACCTCATTAGGACTTTATTAACAGAAAGCACATTTTTGGCAATTAGATTTAGCAGTCATCAGCATTTCTTCCTTTTTTTTTCTTTAAACAAGTCTGTACCTTTGCAGCAGCATCAAAAAAAAAGTGTCCTCCCCCGCTTTCTCTTTTTTTTTTTTTTTTTTTTTATACCTTAAAAAAAGAAAGTCTGTGACCCTGTGTAATGTTCTTCAGTGGAACAACTAACTTTCTATACACTTAGCAAAAGTGAGGAGTTTACAGTTTTTCCAGCTGTTCTGTGATGCAACACAAACAATAAGAATGATAGCCTGCCTTGGAAATGTTCTGTGCAAGCCATACAATTGGATTCCAGCATGATTGGTTAGATTATGCTGTCTGCTGCTTCTTGTTGTTCTTCTCAAATTTCTGAGTCAGCAAAAGCAGTGATTATATCTTACATGCAGATATCTTGCCATCACCCATTTTCATTCCTTCCCCGTGCCAGGACGAATGCAATAAAATTGATGTAGGACGCAGGGAGTTACTGAGGAAGTTTTTGTGGTTTTCTAGAGGAGAAGCCTCTTTTGATTGTGGGGAAAAAAAAACAACAAAACATTCTTGTGGCATTTCCAGAAATAAAAAGTTGCTTATTAAGGGAGCTTTCATGACTATTTGTAAGGTGAGCTGGGCAAAGCGGGGTTGTATCCATCAGCACAGTGGCCACAAGGTGCTTGGATTTGCCTTTGTTGTGGAATGTTCAGTGGATCAGTGTAGCCATGGGTGCTCTGCCCATGCTGTGGTCAGACATAAGGCAGCCCAGGTCTCAGCTGAGGCTGGGTTTTATCAATCTGCATGAATCATTCAGTGCAGAAGACACAAAACATGTGATTGTCTCCCCATGACATGGAAGCAGGCACAGGGTGAGAGAAGTGAAAAGAGGCTGTGTCCCATCAGGGCTGGTTTGATGCTGCTGATCCTCTGTCCTGAGAGCCAGGCTGGAGAAAATCTCAGCAGATCTAGGAGTAGGGTGTAGGAGTTGAGCTGGAGCAAGTACAGCAGCATAAAGCTAAATATCATCCACAAACAGTGCTCAAATGGTAACAAAATACCAGATTGGGGTGGTAAGAACAAGATTTTGGTATCTGACCTAATACCTGCTCAGAAACTGATACGTGCTCTCTGTGTGGGAGTCAGCCAGTGGAAAGCCCAATCAATCATGTCTGCAGTGCTGTGATTGCACATGCTGATGAAGCATGAATGCAGCCAAGGACTTGAGCTGAAACACCCTCTGAAAATGGATAAACCCTTCTAGAGCTCTGAATCCACTTGAGAGCATGCTGCCTGGGGAAAATCAATCAACAAAGTGAATATATCTTTTGTCCCAGAGCTGAGCTTTCCAAAACAACCATGGGCCTTCATTAAAACCAAGGGAAAGCTTTGGATATTCTGTACCTTCAGCTCCCATGGCAACCTGCAGGCCCAAGACATCTTTACAGGTCCAGACATCACATACCTCCAGTCACTGCAGCTGGAAAGGCAGATTTCCTTTGAATGCTATTTTATGATTAAGCTTCAAGTGAAAATCAAGAGAAAAATGGCAAAGCTGCAAGCACTTGAATCCATTTCTGGGGTGCATCTTATCATTCCAAGGTTTCTTCAATGGGTCAGAAATGACAGGGTCTGATGCTGGTTTTGTGCCAAGGAAAATCATCTGAATCTGAACACAGCCTTCCAAAGAGATTTTAGTGAATTACAAAGTTGGTTTATTCCCCTCTGCTGTGAAGTAAGAGCTCTCCTGCCTTCCCCACTCCTGTTTTTTTCTGTGGCTGCAAGGTCTGGTCATGCCCTGATCCACGGAGATGAAGCCAGGCATGTCAGGAGTGTTCATAGCTGTCCTTGCCAAGGTACATGGGGAGGCTCCCCAGCCCCCTGTGCCAAGATATGAGCTACTGAGAGCACCCTCTGAAGGGCTGCAAATGTGCAGAGCCCCTTGTTAATGAGATGGTTGGTGGCAACAAGCAGCATTTTCTGAGAAATTTTGGGTTGGTCCTCTAGGCAGGCTAAACTGGAAGACAAAATAATCTGTGCTTTGATTTACTTGGGATACTGGCATTGATTGATGTTCTCAAACTGTGAAGAAGAGGATTCATTGATGATGTTCTTTGCAGTCTTTCCCTCAGAAATCTCTAGTTCTTGTTGAATCAATGACTTCAGGAAGAAGAGCTGGGGGAGAAACAGGCTTCTCATGCCTGAAGATTTTTTAGATTTCAGAGATTTTTCTAATCTGCATCAACACAAACTCAACGCCTCCCAAAGGTTTCTGTAGGAAACAAGATTTAAAGGCCTATTCAGGAATTGGGAAGGCCAATTGTGTGGGCTTTGGGAGGTGCCTCTTGCTCTGAGTCACCACCCAGGCTCTTAAATTTGATTGTCTCAGGTTCCTGAAGAGGTCTCCTGTAAGTAGGCAATTCCTTACACCACAGTGGCTGTCTCCTGGCCTTTGCTGGGGAAACCTTTCCTGATGAAAGTCTCATCAGCATCAACACCTTCTCACAAAGTCTTTTGATGAGCTGACATCTTGCAGCACAGAGGATCCACTGGCAGAGTCCCAGCCTCTCCTAAATACAGAACTGTCACAGGCTTAGCAGCAGGGCAAACACCAGCTTCAGTGAAAGATGTTCAAACAAATATTCTAATATTCTCTCTCATACTTTAATGGTACTTTCATGGCATCATCTTGTAAGGAAATACAGCAGTTTCCTGCTAGACTGCTCAAGCTTTTCAACACCCACAGCTACTGCCTTGAGCACTGAGTTTTGTAGATAATTGAGAGGTGCATGCAGACAGAAACCCCCTAATTGCTCAAATGCCTTTATTCACCTCAGCCTCACGTCCCTGTTCCACACACACTGCATCAGATTTATTTAGCCTGGTAACATCTATACAGGAGAAACTCCTGTTGAAAGGTTTCTTAGAGAAGTTTCTTCAGTCCTTTCAGAAATGCATAGCTATAGCTGCTCTGTCACTGAACCTTTTCAGGTAAGTATGAAATAAACTCCATTATAAATTAACGATTCTTGCAGTGTTATTGGAACAGTGTTCTTAACATGCCACTTTATTGCTGTTCTGGTCATAACTTCAAGCTTCTTAAAGAGTTCATGCTTGCTTAGAAACCTCTGCATCTCTTTTTCAAGATACAATTTTTAATCTTCATGGTTGGCTTAATCCTGGGTTTAAACATGACCTTCAAGGCTCTAAATCCAAAAAGTTAAATAGAAAAATCCTTGATACACTTTGTTCATTCTCTTGATTTTTTTTTTTTTATGAAAATAGGTTGTTCCTAAATGCCAGACTGTTATGAAAGACTAATTGTGACCAAGGTTGCATTGCTTGTATCGCCTTTCTAGCAAAATGAAGCATGCACTACATTAAAAACTGTAGTGTTTAAAATGAAAATATTGTGACCATGGAAAATAAAAAGGGAAGCATTATTGCAAATACAATACACCAGGAGAAACCTCTAACACTTGAAGTATCTCATCATATTGCTGCACAGGTTGATAATACAATTATTCATACAGAGATAAAAGAAAGTGCAGAGCATAAGATGGGATGCAAAAAAAAAAAAAAAGATAAAAGAAAAAAAAAAAACCCAAAAAAACCCCTTCAGGCCAGAAAGCAGTTAATAGTCTTATAGTCTTGAGTCTTGAGCATATTCTCATGAGACAATGCAAGAGAATTTACGAATGGAAAACCTCACCCACTGACGCTTTGAATAGACATGGGTGGAGTAAATAGAAATTGCCAATGCTGGGATATTTTTAGGAGCCACTAAGGGACACATCATTGCTGTATCACCCTGGGAGTGTGAGCAAGGGCCATGCCCTGCTGGGGACAATGGCAGGTGTCTCTGGGGGAAAGAGCAAGGTCATATTCTGTCAGAACAAGGCAATTGAACTGTGCCTTTTCCTTTCTGAATTATTGGTGTTAATTTCCTTCCTGCAGAGGCCCCTAGAGTTTAGCTCAGCTGGAAGAGGTGGACTTGTACATAAGTCCCTCTGCTAATCAGAACCTGGGGCCTCTTTGCTGTTGTCAGAAAATCCTGCACGAACTGCTACCAGCTCTGCTAACCAAAGTCTGGTCTCTCCTTGCACAAGGAGTAGCTGGGCTTTGAGTCCATTTGTTATCTTTGGCAAGCTTAAATTCCTTTAATCTTCAAATAAGTACTTTTTCCCGCTCCAAACACTGGATCCTTTACTAGAAGGATGTTTTAAATCACTCCAGAAGTGGAGGGGAAGGAAGTAAAGACACTCATCCAACTGCTCAGCATGTATCTGAAATGCTTCTTTTGCATAACCAATATCAAGGATGTTTTCGCAAATTGCATTCCATGTCTTTAGGAAATGGGCAATGATTTCATTGCTTCCATAATACTACTTTGTTTCACTCCCTCACACTGCTGCATGTGTTCCTCCACTCTACACGTGGTGTGGCAGCTCAGAGCTGACTGTGTTATATATGAGTAATGAGATGGTTGGCTCTCACAATTGAGAGATGAATATTATGTGTTTGTTAGAAGTTTTGTAGATGTGTAACTATGTTATTGTGATATGTCCTTCCATAGTCCCCTTTCCCTCCCTGTTGAGTTGTCACCCGAGGGTCTTGGTAGTGGGGCCAGCTGGTTACTATGGCAACACTGACTCTCAGGGTTGCTGTTCCCTGAGATTCTCCTCGGGGCTGCTGTTCNAATTCCTCCATCTTGTCCCTTCAGTCCCATATACAAAGAATCCTAATCTCTATATGTATATTCTATAACAAACTACTATTTACTTCTAAATTCTTAGGATCTGTGATTCCTCTTACATGTGAGTATTCACTCTCATGGACAGGAGTCAGACCCAGTGTCCTCCTGGGCTCTGTGTGAGGCTCTGACCCCCCTGTACAGATCCCAGACCCCCCTGTACAGTCTCCAAATTCTCCAGGGCTGCCAGAGGGATATCCTGGACTCCCGGAGCTGCTCTTTCTCCTTATTCAGTCTTCTGTTGTATTTTGTTAAGGTTTAATAAACCTTTGAAACTTTTAAAAGTGAGCATCGTTTCTCTCAACTGTAACTGCGTGGGCACCTGTAGAAGCTTGGCCTTGAATGTATTTGCAATTTCTTGACAGCTTTTCTCCAGTTTATCTGGGATTGAAACACTAATTGACAGTAGTAATTTCCCTTTCCAGACCTAGTGCCAGATTCTGACAGGACACAAATGCCTGTGCTGGAAGGAGAGCAAGGCTCAAACTCGTCTGTCGTGTAGAGCTGCAGTGTGAGAGGGACATGTGGGACAGGACATTTCTGTGTGCCTGGTTCCTGGTGGAGTTCTGTCTAAAATTTTGCCCTTTTCTTTGTCTGGAGCATGCTGGTCCAGGCTCCATTTGCTCCAAAAGTGGCACAAAAGGGCTGAAGCTTGGCAGCAGCGTTTGAACCCCTGGACCAAAGTTATCATCAGCCCTTTGTGCTGCCCAGTGCCTGACTCCACAGGAAAGATGGGCTTTGCACCCCTTCATGCCAGCAGGACAGGATTGGACTGCTCAGCTGTAAAAGGCTCTCCAGTGTCTGCTCCAGCAGCAGGTGGTGCTGAGAAGCAGCTCCCTGGCTGTGCACTGAACCCAGCACCCCTCTTTGTGCTCTTAAGTGTATTCTTCTGGGCTGAGTAAATTACCACTGGACATCTGTAAAACACATTTGTGTGTCTAGAAGGTTTCTGTAGACAGAGATGGGTTAGCTCTAGCTACCCTCCCAGTTTAGCCCCAGGGCAGGTTTCTGCTGTGGATGTCTCCACTGAGGAACAGCATTCAATTGCTAACAAAAGGCAAGAGAAGTATTCTTGGTCTGTGTTATCCATTAGTGTCTGGGAGCTTGTGCCAAACCAATTCTTATTGTTACATTTGATTTGTGTGTAGATATCAATGGCTATACCTCTAAGAGCAATGGAATTCTTTATATAGGAACCCGTCTCCAACAGCTCACGTTTTTATGGCTTTCCATGCACTGCACTGGGTATTGCACATCATTAATACATGTGCTCTCTGATTGCTAAAACCCAGGGGGATACATTTGCTTTTCCTCATTCCTCCGACTTGCAAAAGTACATTCATATGTTCCAATTTTTTGCTTGGTTACTGTCTTTATTGACTTCATTGGACTAATCACAACATTACATTAGACATACATGTTTTTTGGAAGGCTCACTATCTTATTCTGACCCTTAAAAAAACCAAGTAAGCTGTTAACTTTGAGACAGATACAATTCTGTTGTTCTATGTCCCTATGGTGCCTAGTTGTGGATTCCTCAGCCACAAATCCTGTACCTGTGTACTGTAAATATTTAAGGAACATCTACAAAAGAACTGTATGCCAAGGCAATGGAGCAGCCAGGGACACCCTCTATCCCCCTGCACACAGATATAGACTCAGAGCTCTTTTAGACAGGTGACATTGCTCACTGCACAGAAGTTGTGCATCACTTACACCTAAATGAATACACTGGAAAATTTGATAACCCTTAATAAATCTCACAAGTTTTCAAGGTGCAGGCAATTCTCCTAGTTTTATAAAGAAAATCAAGCACCAAAACCTTTTGTACTGGCAACAGCCTCCTAACTCTGGGAATCAAAATTAGATTCTAGCAACAGCTAATACTTGGCAAGTAAATGTCTGCTGAGCCCATTTGGTGGAACTTTTTATACCTTGCTCTCAGTCTGTATGGGAAGTATATTGCTAGCATAGTACTCATCTGATTTAAAGCTGGGAGTGGAGCCATTGTGTACAGCAGAAGGTATGAGTGGGGAAATCCAAATATATTATTTTCCAGGCCAGGCCATATTTGTTTTTAAATCCAAGACATGTTGCAGTGTAGTTATTCCAAAGGGGGACAGGGAAGGGGAAATTTCTCCAGAAGTATTTTTATGAACATGAAGATAAATCACCTTTTTCAGAGCTGAGTTAGCAGTAGTCAAAGAAGCCATAATCTCAAGCAGGGAAGGAACTCAGTGTAACCCCAGTTCTCTGTGTGCTGCACCCACAGAGTGCTTGTTTAAAAGCCCAGGTCCTCCAAAACCCAGGGGAATCCTGGTGAAAGGGAGCTCAAAAGATACCTGAAGTTTCTATCTGCTATTAAAAGCAAGCCTGCAGTTTAAAGCTGGCAGTGCATGAATCTTGTCTAATTAGAGGGAGAGCAGCAGATAACGAGATAGAGATATCTACCAGAGCTGGCTCAGAATATTTGCAGAGCACAGAGAAAAAAATGGGGAAGGATGTGCTGTGAAAGACCCTCATTTCATCTGCCCCCTAATATTTCTACCAAGTGATGCCTCTGCTGTACATTTGCAATTCAGCCACCAAAGGGCCAAGCAGAAGCTGTGCTCACCTCTGTGCATGCAGCTGGGATTGAATTTGATGCCTGTAGGAGCCAAATGAAAGCAGCCCTCTGAGAGCAACTTCCAGAGACACCTTAGACTGCAGGTCTTGTTAGCTCCTAATGCCTCAGAGCTCCAGGAAGAGGCTGAGCCTTAGGGAGGGGATGCATGAGGATCTGAGCCTCTCCCAGTCCTGCACCCACCCCAGTCTGTGTTCCTGCTGTGGGACAGCCTTTGAATGGACACATTATCTTTTACAACTGAGCACAGGGGCCCCTCTCCTGGAAGGGATCTCCTGGGGAGGTATTTCATCTGCCATCCAATCCCTTCCTGCTGGCTAAACTCACTCAAAAGGCACCGTGGGATTAACCCTTGGAGGTCTGATTCTGTGCCTTTGGTCAGGGATGGCTTTGCAGATCTTAGGCATAAGCAAGCACAAGATCACGTCTTCAACTTTGGTCTCTGGAATCCATAGCTGAAAATGGGATTTTAAGTGCCAGAAAAAATCAGGGCAAAAATAGGGAATAGAAATGTGTAACTCATCTAAGGTACTAGACAGTGACAGACTATATAAAATGTTATTGTTCAACAAACACTGTCTCTAATAAACTCCATTTACTAGTGTTAGCAGATTGGCAACTTGGAAACCCCAAACTCTAGTTAAGTAAGGAAACAAAAAGCAGAGCCATATGATGATACCCATAAACTACGCAGCTGGTTTCTGTTTTAAAAGATATTCTACTTTCCATATTAAATAAAGCTGCTTAGAGTGCAAAAAAATCCCATATGGCCTTCTGGAAAATGAGAACCAAGTTCCAAACTAAAAAATTCCTGGCCATGTACCCCCATTAAAAATAAAAGTGTGCTTTTTCTCTAACTAGCTACTGTAGGACCAGAGATGAACCCACCTGGGTAGAGTGAGGAGTGGGAGAAGCTGCTGCTTCTGGTCTCAGGAGACATTTGGACTTCAGGAGACACTGCAGTGGAGCAGCAGACACTGTGGTGCTCAGTATCACTATTTATGCAAGGCCAGGTCCTGCATCCCTGCCACAGGTTTCAGTAGAACTTGAAAGATCTCTGGGTTTTGCATGAAAAATCTAAGTTCTTTATAAAATGCTGACCTTCTTTACCATCCTTATTGGTACAGTTTGACCTCATATACTCATTTCTTGTTATACCCTAAGGTTTCTGACTAAGGATGATTTACCAAGCCATAAAAATAATTGTTTTACATTACAAATCTTGTATACATCCATGAAATGAAGATATATAAGTATTGCTAATTTGTTTGAAAATATTTAAAGCGCCCCCTAATTAAATCTTCTGTTCAGCTACTGATGGCAGTGAAAGAGATGACTGCTAATTTTGCCTTTGGTTTGGCCAGTCTCCTCAAGTATTTCACTTGCAGTGCTTGTCTGCTTTTTGAGAATTCTGCTCCATGAAAAGTCCTGGAAAGCACCCAGTTCTCTGTCTTGCAGTCAACAGGCTAGACAGCCTCTGACATAATAAAATTGTGGCATTGGCCTGTCACCACTGCCATGAGTTGGTTCTGCCTGTGCATACTGGTTTTACTTGTGGCCAGGTAAAAGCAATTGAAGTCCTCTTTGCAGGGCCTTTTTTAATATATATATAAAAGTGCATTTAATACTTTGCCATGGGGTGGTAAAATTCTCCTTCTGAGCTGGATTCTGTACAGACACAAGTCATGGACCCAGGGGACACTTACAGTGGTGGAATTTCAGTGTTGTTGACTTCTCAGATAGAATGAGAGGTCATGTGGAAATATTTGTCTAAATCCACATAGGTCTCATTCATCTGTGGAGGCTGAAAGAATCACCTGAAAAATTCTCATCCAAGTTTAGTTTGGATTTTGAACATTTCTAATCTTCCTGTGCTGTTTTCATCTGAAATTTCAGGTTTGAAGTCACCTTTCTGGACAGTACCAGGGCTCACAAAGGAAATGTGATGTGGTACACTCCAGTCATTGCTTTTCTGGTGGGGAATTTGTCTACAAACAGCTGTTCCCTTGAAATCTGTCACCAATTTAAAAAACATCCAACTGATGTTTTACTGAGGGTTTTATAAAAGAATTTTGAACATAGAGCACAATTTTCTTCTATCATACAATTTCATAAATAACCTTTGAAGAATAAGAAAACAATTTAAGCTGCAGCACTTAAAACTGGGAAGGGGTTTTGGCAGACTGAATAACTTTAGGAGCAAATCTTTCCATAGGCATGCATGTAAGTAATAACACATTCATACACATGTGGATTAATATGGCAGAGATTAAAAAACAAAATCCAGAGAAAGTTGTTGATGCTGGTCATCAGAATTGGAGACTTTGGGTGAACTGATGCTCCTTCCATGCAACTCTGCCCCCTGCTTCAGACAGCACAGCTCTCCAAAGTGTTTGCACAACTGTGGCATCATTCAGGCTCCCAAGCTGAGGGGTGAACAAAGCTGGAGGGAAGGTGGTGAGGAGACTCTGGGTGCAGGATTCAGCCCATGGATGTTCCAGCTGATGCTGGAGGGTGGCTGAAGCAAATCTTGGTTTCCTGGGTGTAGGGCTGGTTTGGGTTAACAGACCTGACACCACCGTTCCCCCTCCCCCAGTACATGGGCTATGGTGGAAAATACAGAGCAGCATGTGGAGGGCTGGAAAGAGGAAAAAGCAGGAGGCAAAGAGGAGCAGCCTGCAGAGATTCAGCCTCCCAGGATAACTGGATAAAAAGCCTTCCACTAACTTTGTAGTTAGGGGAAAGTCTGGGTTCAGAACTGGCAACAGTGTTGGGGGAGATGATGAAACATCATTTCTTTCTATCTCATAGTGAGGAGATAAGGACAAGGTGAGCAAGCTGCTGTTTTCAGAAGGAGAGCCCTGTTTTCTGGATCTGCTTCCCAGGAGTCAAGCAAGCACATCAATCTCAAAGAGGAGGTGAATGATGTTTTCAACTTCAGTAAAGAAGGAATGAGGAGGGATTCACTGGAGTGTGCAGGACCACAACTTCAAGTCTGGAGACAGAAAATCTTGCTAATTACAGGTCAGATTATTTATGAAGTGTGGGACTGCATCTTGCAGGAGCCAGTGGCGAGACACACAGCTCTGATCCTACAGAAATGCCTCCTGAGAGCCAGCAGCCTGGGAGATAAGCAGTGAGAGATCCCAAGAGAGGAAGAACATGAATTAAACAGAGGAACCAAAAGGCAAACAGAAGCTGTCTGGGGTCGTGAGCATCCTGTGTCTCAGTATGTGCTGGTCCATCTCTGAGCTATGAGGCAGAGGTTGAGAGAAAAGCTTTGCTTCATTCCAAAATTTCAGTGACTGCAAGAACTAAAAGAAGAAGAAGAAAAAGAAAAGAAGTGAAAAGGAAGAGACTTGCAGTATGAAGTTTTCAGCTCCAGACTCAATAAATCCATGAGACAGGAGAGGACTGCCAACCACTTGGCTCCATTTGCATGTACGCTGTTGAATCAACAACTTCTTCCCTGCCAACTGGACTGTCACCTGATAAGCAGAAAAAATTAGGCAGGAGAAATATAATAAAACCATTCTGAGTGAAGTGGGGAAATGCAGGCTAGTGATAAGAAACCTCCAGAGCAGGGATGTTACTTTCTGTGGGTACATGAGAGCTGCTGGCACAGAGCAGTGTCACCTCCAGCAGTGCAGGAAGAGGCAGGGATGTGGCTGCAACAAAACACTGTGATACCTCCAGCTTAAGCATAAGACAATATCCCTGTGCAGCTTATTTGGAGCACAAGGCTTTGTCAGGCCTTATTCTGCAGAGATGGATGGATTCAGAGAGAATTCTGTTTAGTCTTGATGGAGCCATTAAATAATGAACTGGCAAACCTTCACAGCAGAGTCATTAATGCACCCATAAAAGCCAACATAGTCTGAATCAGCAGCCACATAAAGGAAAGGAAAACCTCAAGGAAAAGTAAAGAGCAGCTTATCTAAGTGGAGGAACCACTTAGCCCAAGTTTTCACCCCTATCAGTGCTTCAGGACAGTTCATCTGTCCGGAGGAAAGCATTCTGCAGCTGGGAGACCAAGAGCATCTGCTGGCACTCTCAGCCAGGCAGGAGCAACATCACCAACCATTTCAGGGGAGCTGGATTTCTGAAAGAGGAGCAGGGAAGAGCTGTGCCCAAAAGCCTGAAGGCAATTTTTCCAGATTCAGAACCCTCCATCAGCTTCCTGCTTTAGTTTTTGGCATGGATGTATGAACCAGCTTCAGGTGAAGAGAGGTTGAAAGATGCATTAAATATCTTAGAATGTGAAGACTATAACAAATCAAAGTGGATCAAAGCAGGGAGCTTCTGGGTGTAACACAGACTAGTGCAGTGCCAGTTCAAAAATTAATTCTGCTCTGATTCAGCCCTGCATTTGCCCTGTCCCTGGCCACCCCTGTGTCTCTTGGCTTCCCTCTGACATCCAGGTCTCTCCTGCAAATCCATTGAAGGTCCTGGCACATCCCACATACTCTCCTCGAGCAAGTGGCTTCAACAGCCACTCAAGAATCCCCTCTGAGGAATATGAAATGTATCTCTTCAGGCCTCTCTTTTCCTGCCTCCTCAAGAATGACATGACATTTACACTTTGGACAAGCCCCTTTTTCTCTATCCTCTAAATGCAACTGAAGAAAAAAAGTCCTTCTGCCCTCCAACACACAAGGAACAATTTTCATCCACAATGTGATGGTACAATACACCTCAGATATTAGTCAGTCTAAAAGCTGATGTCTTTATGCTGGACATAACATGCACAGGTTGCAGCTCATTTTCAAAGGAAGAAATGTTAGAGATGTGACTTATGTTTTTAAACAAAACTTTTAAGTATGTTCCCTGGCAAAGGGAGAACCTGATCAGAAAGGAAATGGGATGTGACTCCCAAGGTTCACACAGGACCAAACCAAAATTGCCTGTGCAGACCAACAGAGACTTCACCTTTCTCTTGAACTCCATTTAAATCAAAACCTGGATATTGTCTTTGAACCTCCCAACTTCTTCAGTGCTTGCAGCCCAGGGAAAGGGTGATATATTTGAGACACAGTTTATTCAGAGAAGCCCTAGAGATTGTGAGCCTTGGAAACAACACAGCAGGAAAAGGACCAGACCTTTGGAGACAGCCAAGTGTGGCATAACCCCATGGAACAGCACTGCCAGGCACCAGGGAGTCTGACAGGGCAGAAAAGATTTGGCAAGGGGGAAAAGTAATGAATATACAGGTCTGGTAGGAAGGAAAAGAGCAGATTGAATTGAGAGGCTTCAGTGTGTAGTGGGTAACAGGAGAGTTTTGGGGAGAGCTCAACACATATTGGAAGCGTTGTCACAGACGGAGTCACCCTATAAAGCAGCTGGCATCTCTGGTAGGATCCAATGGTAATGTTGTTTGTAAAGAAAAGAGCAGAGGCCAAGTTTCAGAGGCATGGGTTCAGAGAGTGCCTGCACCTGCAGCCTGCTGTATTACACACACTGCCCCTGCAAGCACATCAGCAGATTAAATGCAGACCTTAGGTGTGCTCTTGGCTCGTGCACTTCCCGGGAAATGCTCGGCACTGCTTTAAAGACATTGCAATGTGTTGTAAGTACACAGCCTTGCTTTCATCATGCCTTCAACCACATCTTTTTTATGAAGGGTTTATTTCATTACTCGACTGACATCTAACACAATCCTTGTGACAGAAGGGGTGCAGGTTGTAAATGACTGTGCTGACCATAATGACCTTGCTCCATTACCCCTCATTTGCACAGCCCTTCCTGTTGCAGCTGTGATATTGCCAGCCTGGGATTCACAATCTCCGTTTCCACTGTGAGCATGCCAAGATGCTTTTTCAATACTGTGCTTTAATCGTGTTGTGTCCTTTAGCATGAGTGTAACTATGGCTTTAAAATCCTGGCCCAGTACACTTCAGGATTAAAGGGCCAATTTACCACTGTTCTTCCAAATTAGGTTCATTCTGAACTGGGACAAATGTTGGAGATCCCACTTCTGGAAAGCACATCTGAGCATCTGAGTTGTACCAGATACTGTTCATCCTTTGTATCCTTGCTTACTTACTCTGTTTGCTCATTCCAGTGTGCATTCCCTGCTGCACTAATGCTATGATGCTGGTTAAAATTGCTTCATCATTTGTCTATTAAATTAAAAGATCATCAAGGCATTAAAGTGTTACTTAGTAGCTGCTGTTTACACAGATTGGTCATTAAAGATTCCAAGCTCCATTTAGCTCAGAGCTTACAAAGCAACTCATTAAGCTAAGATTGCAAGGCCCCCATTCAACAAAACAACTACCATGTGCTCACATACCATTAAATTCAGTGAGTTTCAGGCTCATCATTTTGACTTTTGCCATTCTGTTCATTGGACTTTGCAACTGTTCCTAGTGGTTATCTGAAATGATACTTTTTCCGATGCCACAAAAAATCCTTTAAATATCATCAGAGTGTTGAAGGTATTTTAGAAACCAAAGTCCCTCCAGCTGATGAAAATTTATTTATAGTATTTGTATGCACAAGCTTTATACTTGAGAGTGGAACTCAGAGCATGGCCTGCGTGTTGCCATTGGAGAGGAGGCAGCCAAGAGAGACAATGACTGGGAGACACCTGGGCCAAGGTGACTCAAGTGTTAACTTTCTGCAAGGCTTAAAAAATTAAACCCAGTCACAGAACACCTGCATCACTCATTTATTATGTTATTCAATAGAGCTTTTTGTGTCGGCTTCTTTGTTTCTGTGTCTCCATTGATGCTATCGTAGATTAATTTGCACCACTGCAAATGTTCACAGCTGTCTACAAGATGTTGGTGAGTGCAGTCATGTCAGTCAAGCATGCTATCACCAAGGAGATGATTTCAGTCTTCAGGAAGACAGTTCTGTAATGTGACCTAATAAAATAAAATCTTTCAGCAAGTGTTGGGAGAGTATGCATCAGTCTTCAGGTTAAACCAAAAAAATCTAGGCTCGTGCTGATGCTTTATCATTTTAACAGGCAGTGAAATTTTAATAAAGTGGTCAGGTGACAAATCATGTTAGATGATATAAGCAAGGTTCCTATTTAACTTGGAGACAGAGCATGTCTCCAACCTGGCCAAAAAGGAGATGAGTTTAGCTGTTTTATCTGTGTATGGACACACACTGGTGTGATTCCTAAGGACTGTAAAGTAGCATTCTGTCTGCCAGGTAAGGTGATGATTATTCACTTAAACATTTCAACCAAAGTGACACCATGAAGTGCTTGAGTTCCCTGCTGTGCTTTTGTACTTTGTACAGGCTGAAGCTGTTGCTTACAGTCTCTTGAGATTCAGACCTTTAATATATTTATATTTATATACTGACTCAGTATAACTACAACTCAAACTGGGACTGCCCCTGCTCATAGAGCAGTGCTGGGGAGGGGCGCAGGACCAGCAGACAATGCCACCCACCTGTAGCCCCTCAGTGCCCTTGGCTAACCCACTCTAACAAGCAGGACTGAAAGGCTGATAAAGGTGTTTTCACTCTGTGATTAACATGAGCCCACTGATTTCCTCTGAGAGGAGAGATTTAGGAAACTGGCTGATGGGTGTGGTATCTCTTTCTGCTTTGAAGGTGCCCTGTGGTGGAGGTGAAAGAGGTACTCCTACATTCCCAAGAGAAAGTTCGTCCTAGGCTACCTCACACCCTTTTTTGCATGGAGACAGAAGATTCTGCACGTGTGTATTCATCCTAGGTAATGAATTTGTGTGTGTCTTTTAACCAAAAATGTTGGTGGAATTGGTATACTCAGCCTTATTTTGATTTTCTAAGGAGTCTTTGCAGGAAGTCTTGGGCTATGCATTCTGAAAAATTGTGTTGCTGTCCTTTTGCTATTGGCTTTTTATAACAAAGGCAGTATAATATATCCTGTTTAATGTTATATATTGACTTACCATACCAGACTGCCTTCTAGGTACAGCTAGAATGGAGTCATTACATCCTCTAATAAAGTAGTAACCCTCAATTATGTCTACAGAGACTTGTTTGTCAGAAGACAGGATAATTTACCTAAGAACACTAACGAGATTTATTTTGATTTAGTTCTACTATCAGAAAGAACTTATCTACCCAGAGCAAAAGCATTTGACCACCTTTGAGATTTTTACTTTTTAAAGTCCAGCCTAAAATGCCTTTAAAGGCATTTATTCTGTGAGACCCCTGCTTGAAAGCATATTACAGGGTGGTTGTTGTAGTATTTCTCTTGAATGATGAGCATTATTTGAAATGACAGTGCATCTATGTCATGTGCTGGTATGTTCTCAGCATTTCTAAGTTTGGGGGGAAATAAAATAATATAAAACCTAGGTAATGTGTGTATGTTGGGGATGTATGAAAGGGGAAAAGAAATTTGCTCTCAAAACCATTTAACATTACAAGTCTGAAGAATGACTCCTTCAAAACAATGGTTTCCTGAAGTCCATAAATCTTTTTGTTTTGGCAGCCTGTCTTAATTGTTCCTAGCTCTGAGCTGACCATTCAAAATATGTGCTCTTAATAGCATTCAGTTGTGATTTTTAGCCCTCAAAAGAGAGATGTGTGCACTTGTTTCAGCAGCCTGTGCTCAGCAGAGATGGCCACAGGTGTTACTTTGGTGGTAGCCACAATTCACAAACCCAGGCTGTCTGACAGCTCACCTGAGCAAGCTGTGCTCATGCACTGTGTTACTGGAAGCTGAGTGTGCACTGGAGATGGAGAAAGAGGTTAATGGGACAGTTTCCAGGGGTTGTCCTCGAAATAAATTAGAGGATCTGGAAGTATGCCCTTCTCATTAAAACTGTGACTGTTGCAAAAGCAATAGAATCCCAATAAGTTGTGTAGATGTTTTTGTGCTTTGCACAGGAAAAGCACTGCAGAGAGATGTTTTGATGGTCTCACTAGAGAAGCAGCAGAACTTGTGCTGCAAAAGGCCCTCAGGAACAGGGCAGCAAGGCTGTGTTGGTACCAGAACAGGCAGCACAGTTGTCCCAAAAATGCATGAAGGTATTTCAGGAATCGCACAATTTCTCGGTTGTAAGGAAAACGTTCTTACCCTGCCTGCTTGGGCTCTCCTCTCCTGCCATTACTGGGGTGCCAGCAGTGTGTGCAGAGGGGTAGCCCTTCCCTTCTCTTTTGAAGTGATTGTTTCATCCTGTGGGTGGGGAAGCAGATGAACACCTCACTTACCAAGGCTGTGGACAGACAGGTCCCATCCCTTGGGTGATGCCCTTCCCTGTGCTGTTCTTCTTGCTCCTGCACTTGTCTGCTCTGCCCAGGCAGAAGGCCTGGGATCTTGTCAGCTTCCCCTTGTTCGTGCACTTCCATCCTATTAAGCTCTTTTGAAAGAGTGCAATCCTTCTGTCTTATTTCTCAGTGTATGAGAAGTGCTGAAATCAGGTGTAGGTTCTGTAATGCACAATTCAGGAGTTTGTTATGGTGTAACAGTTAAGGCAATGGGCTTGGCAGGAGTTAAAGGAAAGTTAAAATTAACAGAACCAAATAAAGATATTAGACTATTCCAATTTTAGGCTGTAAACTACATATAGTTTCCAAATACAAATATATGAGATGAGAGAAGAATGTTCCTCAGCACAGCTGGTGAATAATTATCAGTTAGGAGTGTTATAATTTCCACAGCAATGCCAGGGACAATATTTCACTAGAGTGGACATAAATCTCCTAGCAGAACAATTGTTTTGTTTCTTGTCTTCTGCAGTAGAAATAAAATTGGACAAATGGCTTAACACACACTGAACAACCGTATTTCAAGTTCAAACATTTGTACAGCTAACACATGTAATTATTGCTTATGGTATTGACTTTTTTGAAGGTCTTTTAGTGAAAATTACGTCCTCTAGTATTGACCTACTTAAAATCTTTGGTTTAGGTCCTTGGCTGCAATGCAGCAGCTGGTGTGCCATCTGAAATTCTACCTGCTTTCTTCACAGACCCTATAGACTAATAGCAGGTCCCGAATTCTCAATTACATTGGCACTCCTTCTCGTGGTTTAAAGAAAAAGGGGTGAGGAAGGCAGGGTATTTGGTGTTCTGAGCCTGTCTCCCTTTATCATTGAAAGCAGGGGTGTTTGAGTCCCCACCCCCTTGGGACTTCATTAATACTTCTCCAGGTGAACTTAGCCCTACACAAAAGGGTTCTTTGTATTTTGTCTAACCAGCTCTTTGTTCGGGCAGATATCCAGGGCAGTAGGGAAAAAGTCAATATTCTCTATTGAATCAGTGGCTTTCTCCTGCTATGTTTCAAAAAAGCATTTCAGAGACAAATTGGATATAATTTGCCATAGAAATAAATTCACAGATGTATGAGTGCATGTAACAGCAAGGAAAAAAAATACACTATTTACATTGGAAAATTTTCCTTGAAGAGAAAAAGTAGACATTTGGGTCATTGTTTCATAAAAAAAAAAAAAAAAAAAATCCTCAAGGGCTTTGCCCAGATGGATATGGGCCTTGCACAGCTAAGCAATTGCAATTCTTATTTACAGTACCTGGTAAGATGAAAATAGCCAGAAGTTGCCCTCATGCCCCCTGACCTGACATCAGCATATTTGCTATGTGTGTGTGGCTGTGGATGAAGGGAGAAATGCAGCCTTCTCTTCATCCAGGCTCGTTTTCCAGAGGATAAACATTAATGGTGCATTTAGGAGCATCTGTACCTGTGAAGTGCTGCTGGCAGAACTCATCTGCCTGTTCTGCAGGATGCCTGGGATGCCCACAGCAGCTCTGTGTGCAGCAGGAGCTTTCCTGCTCCCCAAAGCTCTGTGTGGAGGTTGTGTGTTAAAGCCATAAGTGGCTCAATCCTGTTCATCTTTCTTCTTGCTGATAATTAATGTCCCAAAGAGCTTCGTACTGGTAAAACTTGTGAAAACAGGCAGCTTTAATATGAGTTTCTCTTAAGGCTTGCAAGCACAGGTACTCTGCCACACAAAGCTGACTGATGCCATCGTGTCTCCTGTCACCACGAGATCTGAGCATCTGTGGCTTCAATAGAGTTATTCTCCCAGTACAGTAGGTAGAGAAGTGCCTCTGTCCTCATTCAAAGAGTGGCATTCAAGCGTGGGAGTTTCATCCAGTTTCATCAAAGTATTTCAATGCCTAACCAAGGACAGAAAAATAATGTTTTGGGCTGGAAGGGATCTTAAAGGTTGTCTAGTTTCAACTCCCTTGCAGTGGACAGGAATATCTTCCACTGGACCAGGTCTCTCAAAATCCTGTACAGCTTGGCCTTGGGCACTTCCAGGGATGAGATCCACAGTTTGTGGGGCAACATGTAGGACAGGCTGTCATTGTCTACAGGGCAACCTGTATGACAGTGAATGCAGCAGTTTAATTAGAAGACTAGCATCCTAACTGCCAGGCCAGGTTTTTTTTCTCTAAACAGGTTCATAAGTGATTGTTTCACCATATGAGTATGGCAGTGAGGTTCTTCTTCCTCAATGCAGAAAGTTTTCTAAATACATTTGTTTTCCCCTGGTAAACTTGTGTCATCTGAAGTCGTGAAAGCGGAAGGAAGAAAAAAGTGGAATTGCTAGGCTAATTTTAATTTCTGAGTTTGAACAGACTAAACTTCTCCTGGGAAGACCCTCTACACTTGAGGATGGGAAAGTTTTAAAATATTTTTCCTTCCTCCCATGGAGAGAACGTGCAACAACCTTCGTAGACAACCATCACACTTTACTGTGCTAATCCAGCACTGAACTGAGACTCATCAGTGGCATGTCCTTTTCTAAAGAAAGAAGAGGAGGAAAAATAAATTTTAAAAAGACACAAACAACTTGCTTTTACATCATCTCACCAGAATGTAAACTAAAGTGAATCTTTGATGTTACATGCACAGATGTTGTAGCTGACATATCTCATGGCAGGCACCAAGCAAGAAGTGACGGAACGGCAGGAAGTTGAGGAGACCACAAACATCCAACGCTACAGGGATGGCCTGGAGCAGCAACCTACACAAACACAACAGTCTAACTTCATTGTTAATTAAAGCAGTGCTTTCCAAGGTACAGCAGAGAGTTGGTGTTGTAATTGGGATTTGGATTTTCAGCTGTGGTTATTGAAACTAAAGAAAGATTTGGGAACAGAAGTCAAGGTGTGGCACCTGCCAAAAGAGAGATTCATTTATCTGGATGCTTGTTAAAGAGTTACAGATTCTTGGATAATCAAAGAGTTAACATATGACAGCTGTTTGCCCATGGATTAAACCATATTTTATCAGCTAGACAGATACTCCTATTTCATAAATTATTATGCTTCCATTCTTGGAGTATCAGTGAGCAGGGAGGATGTCTTCCTCTTGTCACATGAGTAAACTCTTGCACAAACTATTTTAAAGGATATTTAAACTTAGTCACAGACTTCTGACTCCACATATATTTTGTTCAGTCTTAACATGGAGTTTAAATCAGTTCAGTTTGTTCTCATCAGTTACATTCATATTTCAGGTCTGGGAATGTGCAGTGTTATAGAATCAACTCCATTGTAAAGGGGTCAAAGGAGGAAACTGCATAGAAATTTAAAGGGCAGTGCTGGAAGAGAAATAAAAGAAACTATGAATGTCTGTATTGAGTAAAATGCACCAAAAAGAGCTAACAAGCCAACAATACCCATCACCATTCCTTTATAGGCTAGTAGAGCTTGGATTTTCTCTTGCTGCAAAATGGCTGCATGTGTTTGCGTGGCATTACATGAAAACATGTTTCACCTTCCTGTTGTTCATTTAATTCCCCTTTTGAGTCCTGAGTCGCTTTGGGAGCAGCAGCTTGTACCCTGTTAGCAGCAGTGATCCATCCTCTGAGCAGCTTCTGGGGGCAACGCTTGAGCTTACCAGCTTAAAATTCTTTATTGCACTCACTGATGCAGAAAACACCAGTGGAAAAGCCTGTCTGGAGTCATTGCAAATGCAGTAATAATGCTCACAGGTGATTTTTATTTTTCTCCTGTTCTTCTCTCCATTGCCTCTTTGCTTCCCTGTGTACTGCTGTGATGAGATGCATAAAGAAAATCCAGTGTTGGAGCCATGTGAGGAGAAGTTGTTCTATATGATGTATGTAGGAGGGTTCTATTGAGAGCATCCATAACACTCCTGTCATTGTCCTGATTCTGCTCCTTTAGCTTTTGATGGGTTTGTTGTTGATAAGGGATTGTTCTGATTCCTCTGGACTTTTTATTTAAAGTTCAAGAGAGTAGGAGAACTCCCAATGTATTTGGACCTAAATATTACAAAAATGTGTATAAAAAGATCTGTGCAATCTGTCACAAAATGTAGCACAATAGCTGTTAAATGTTACCAGTTTATCACCAATATGAGTATCCCTGTGTGAGAGAATATGTTTTATATCTGTGCTGCTGGGAGTGTTCCCAGTGGGGAGTTGGAAGGGACGTGCTTGGGACAATGCACTGTTTCTAATCAGCTATGCAAGCATTGGTGAATGGCAGCAGATTTATCATCTGAAATTATTCTCTTCAAGTAGTTTTTTATTGTAATACCAGGAAACTAGTCTCCTTTTTTTTAACTGATTTATTGAAATCATCTGGCTATACTCTACCTAATAAAACGTAGTCTATGGCTGCTGAACTTCCTGCAGGAAAGAAGAATTAATCAGATATGCAAGGCACTGTAAAGTGGAATGGAAGTTCTATCCGTTGCTGTAGCATAATGGAAAATACGTAGGATCCAGGCTCAGTGGGTGTAAGAGGGTTTAAGCACAGGGCAGGTCACTGGAGCCATATCCATTTTCCCAGCTGAAGTTGGTGTGTTGGTGTTGCAGTTGCTCGTGTGCTCGGGACAGACTGAACAGGAGCACTGGTGCAAATGTTTTGGAAGTTATGCTGCTTCCCTTTCAGTCAGCAAAAGCAATGTTTGGAAGCTGTTCTGGGTGAAAACCATTCCACATGAAAGACTTGAACAGGAACAGCCCATTGTCTGCTGTTTACACAGAGCCTCCTGCAAAGAAAAGCTTGGTGATCCATGAGCTCATCAGCCATGTGCAGGTTGAGCCATCTGAGGTGGTGGTGAGAGCTCTTTCTTGAGCCACTTGTATAATTAAGGTCTGTATTAGGAAAAACCTTGCTTCCTGTTTGCTCTGCATATGCTGTTGCAGTTGTCTCGTACTGTAATATTTAACAGCTCACTAATCATGCACTAAGTGACGTGGCTAATACAGACCCTGTGTGCTTATCCAAGGGCAAATCTCTACTGTTTTGATTTTAGAGAGGTTTTGGGTTTGGGTTTTTTTTCCCTCTGAAATGTGTTCCTCTGTCTCTTTCAGAAAAGAGATCTGGTTAAAAATGCCCTAATTTTCCCTAAGAGAGCTTATTTTCAATGAATAAGTCAGTAAAATATATTTGTCCATGTTTTTATGCAGATTATTTCTTTCTTTACCTTCTGAAGAGAACTGGGGAGAAAGTATTTGTTTTTCAAGAGCCAGCAAGTTAATTTTAAAAAATGTGTGCTTAGTCTATGTGAACATTCTCCCCTCCCTGTTACCTGGTGGATCAAGTGAAAATGCTTGCAAGAAGGACAGAACTTAACAAGACCAAAATGATGAAGACTGTGAGACCACAAGGAGACCAGGCTGCAAGGCAGACTGATATGGGGAAATGTAGTGTCTGGCAGCAAGATAACAGGACTTGTGGTGTCTGTGGCTAGATTGGTTTTGATGAATGACCAGCTTAGATGTGTTGCCTCTGACTCACTTCTTAGTTATCTGAGAAGCCTGAGGTCCCAGCTAAACTGAGCTTGCTATTTTACACTCAACAGTTTTCTCTCTCCCACTGTGAATTTATGGCTAGAAAGAGCTTGAGTTATCTCTGTCCAGGCTAAAATTTTTGTTTGCAAGGCTTGTTTTGTATCAGAAATATTTATTTGTTTGTTTGTTTGAAAGAAAATAATTTCCAAAAGTCTTTTGGAGAAAAAAGAATCATTTCTCACCATTGGAATATGATTGATATGTCCTAGTTCTACACTAGAGTCCTTATGTCAATCCCTTTTTATGGATTGGGAATGCATGAATTTTGGGGACATCCTTGTACATTCATGATGCAGTTGACTCTTGTAGCATGTAGGATTTTATAGGATTTGAGCTGCTAAGGGGCTGGTCTGGGAAGTGGCATGGCAGAAGAGGAAAGCTGGTCCCTCGGGCAGGAGAGATATCCTTCCTTATCTCTATTTATTGAAGGTGGGTCTGACTTTAAACATGCAGAAGTCTAGTGAGCCTTCAGGATGAGGATGTGAAATTACTTGTAGCTGAGCCTTTTCTCTCCCCACTTTTTGTTCATTAGTTCCAGCTCCCACATTGTTTTTTGCCTGCAAAGCTCCTGTTATATGATTGTAAAGTTCAGTGTGGGTGGCTTCAGAAAGCAATGCCTGTCTGGTCCCAAGTCAGACAGGGAGGTGGGGGAGCAGTAGTAGTAAATATTTGTGATCCTAGGTATATTTGCTATCCTTGCTGTTCTTTTAAGTGTTGGTGAACAACAAAAATCCAAGGAAAATGTGTCATAATGTGTCATACAACTGAGGAATATCCTGCAACATACTTTCAACCATTGAATCCAATACTTGAAAACTGTTGGTGTTTCATTGTTTCTCTTGTTGTGAATAACACAACAAAGTGTTCTCCACTGGAACACCTCGAGTAGGTTGGTGAATAGAATTGCTCTGAGGGGGCAGTCCCCATCCTGCCCTCTGGAGCCCTGGAGCTGCTGCCTGGGGCGCAGTGACCAGAAGGTGCTGGGCTGGCCTCCGTGCAGCTGGCTCTGCTCCAGTGCCCTCCTCTCCTTCAGGGGAAAGGGGATTTTCAGGGGGATGCCAGGTATGTGGCAGGATCAGCTGGCAGGGAACTGGTCCCATCCCCTGCTGCACTGGGAACCTGTGTTAGGCAAAGGTGATGAAGAGTCACCTTTGCTTCCTCTGCCTGAGTTTTGCACCACCCTGACCTTCACCTCTGCCCCAGCTTTACTTCAGGAGCTTGCTTTGTTCTCTTTGACATTTTCCCAAGTACATTTTAATTGATTCTGCCACCTTCTCTTCTTCAGTCTCCTGGCTACTGTTCATCTATTCTTCATGTACAAACAGAAATAAACAGTGGAAAAGTGGTACAACTCCAGGTCAGAGCTCAGTTAATGCCTTCACTTCATCTTCAAAGGCTTCAGCTGTCTGGACAAGGAGCTGCTAGTCATGCTTACCTTGAGTAAGGTGTGCACCAAGGCACACATTTCTGTCTACTGGCCAGGATTCTAGGTTTTCAGCCTTGGGTTCAAAGGCAGGGATGTTACCTCCAGAGCCACTCACCACTTGGAAATTATTTTCCCTCTGTGCAAGATCTTTGTTGCTGGATTGAAATAATTGACTTTGTCTGGGTTTCTTCTGCCGTTCAAGAACAGGGTTGGGTGTTGGATGCACATTTGGTGAGAGGCCGTTCTCTTTGTTGTTCAAAGGGGTAATTACAATCATAGCTTATAAATCACTGGGGAAGTATAGGACTGTCCCATCCTAATGCAACTTTTTGCATATGAGGGATGATTATTTGCATCCTGATGGTGTAGCTGTATGTGGTCTGAACTTACCATTTGGATTTTATAATGCTCTGATCCTGGATTTGCCTCTCTGAGGCTGCCAGACACATCCAGAGAAGCACATGTGAGGTGACCAGAGGTCCTGCAGTTGTTGTTTCTTACTCCTTAATCCCATTCCCAAACTGTGGTATTGTTAAGGCAGAGTTCACCACCTGAACTACCTCAGCAGGACAGTGAACAGCTGTGCTGGAGTGCAGTTTATCCTGGGGAAGGATATTTCAGTCAGTTTGTTTAAGTGGCAGGGACATTGTGAGGAGAGTCACAAGGTTGCAGCCAAAATACTGTGGCTTAAGAGCCATATTAAAGACTCATAATTACTAATGACATTTCAAGAATTAGACACAATATCACTCAAGTTTGAACTTGAGATCTGGGAGCAAGCTGGTAGAGATTGGTTGTAGTTGTGAAGTATCTGCAACTGTTAGAGTATCATAAAAGGAGTTGACTCTGCAATGCTAAATGATGGTTGTTTACACAAAAAAGGTTGCACCAAGGGAACAGCTGAACTGTTTTGTTTGCAATGCTTCCTCCCTTTACAAACAGAGGAAGAGTGGCTTTGGAATTAAAAAAATTAGTGCAACAACAATGCTACCTGGCTGGGAAAATAATTTATTTCTCCGTGTGAAATTTGTAGAGAAGGTCTTAGCCAGGTCTTGTTAAACTCACCAGCTCCAGGACTGGGGAAGTGCTCTGGCTCTGGGTTCCCACTGAGTAGTTCCCACCTCTGCTCATTAGGCTCATGTTCCCATCCCAGGTTCCTAATCTATTTGTCTGTGAAGGTGTCTTCAGCTAAAATTGTTCTGAATTTCACTGAATAATTTAAAAAAGGGTGGAAGGAATCCTGGAGTGTATTGGTTAGAATACTCACCTGGAAGTGATGGTACTGGGATCCAGTCCAGTAGAAATCATATGGTATTGTTTGAATGCAGAATAAATATGTAGTTAGGCTCTAGGTTAGATGCTGTTTTGATATCAAGGTAACCAAGTACTTTGGTACATTTATGTAACTAAATAGATGTTTGTCTATCTAAATCTGGCCTGGTCCTAGTGAGATTCTTGCAAAGGCTCCAGGACACTTGAAACACCAGCTGTATATGGTCATTTTTGGATATTTTCTTTAACTTTGCACGTGTGTGTTTTTCTTGCAGTTGTGTGTAATCCAGGAAGGAAACGTTTCCATGGGGAAAGGTAGTACATTCAGCCTTAGCTGTATTTTAGAAACAAACAAAAAAACCTTCTATAATGCAGAAAAAATTTGCGTGTTTCTGGATATCAGGAAGAAAGCAGTGACGTATACACCCTAGAAACACCTGCATTTGTTAGGTGCACATTATAGTGAGAATGCAATGTTCAAACTCTTCTGGTAGTTTTGTTGTGCATCCAACTATCATGGCTCTTCAGAAATTGCTGCAAATTGAAGTGAGCTGGTAATTATCCTCCAAGTATCCCTCAGTGCTCCAAGTGGCACTGGGAAGGGCCTTGCTGGCTCACCCACAGCCTGTGCCTGTCAATGAGATTCCATGAGCTGGGCTTTGCTCTAATGGTGCATCTCCATGTGCCAGTAAGTACTGGAAACTGGAGACAGATAAATCTTGCCTTAAAACACATATAAGCATAATAGAAATGGAGCTGGACAAGCAGTTTGTAGGCTGTTATTGGAACTTGTCATATTCACTGAGTCAGAGGATAGAAAAAAAGAGAAGGTGTTTTGGGGTACATCAAGATCATGGTTATGTTGTAACCATAGTTCATCAACTAATTCTTATCTATCAAGCAGTGTTGTTCTTCACAAAATCACACTACTTTTACTCTTTTTCTGTCTCCATTTTTGTCACTTTACCAAGGGTGGATCCTTGCTTTTGTGCCTCATAGTCCTCCTGCCAATGGCCCACAGCGTTCTGGTTTGGGGTGAAGGTTTTCCTTGAGATGGGCTCCCACAGACTCAGACGTAGGTATCTCATCTCCTGCTCCCCTGGTTTGGGGTGATATTCTCATGGATTAGAAAATTCACCTAATGATGCCTGAAAGAGAGCTTCTGGGACAAGCTGCATCTTTCAAAATTGGTTTATTTGCATGTGTGACTGGAAGGGAACCAAGCTCCTCTGAAAAAAGCAGAGCAAAACAAAATCCCACTTAACCTCCTAGGAAAGATTTAGCTCCTTGACTTTAAGCAGAAAAAAGAAAAGTTTTATATAAATACATTCTGAACTTCCCTTAAACTTGTTTACCATTAAAACTTATCTCTAAGTTTGCAATTGCAGAATTTGATGTTGTAAGCATGGTAGAGCCACACAGCACATACTTTAAAGCAATTTACAGTACTGAGAATCTAATAAAGGTAGCTGACAAGATAATTGCCAAATTATAGGAATGCATTGCCACCACTCACACACAAATGCTCTTTAATTATTTTTTGGTATCTGAGGAAAGAAAGAGGAATGCTGAGCTAACAGGCAACATGTAATCCATCTGTGTTTGTTTTGGTGCATCCTGGGTTTGTGGAAGACACCGAAATGAAATGTTGTCTGGGGTACAATGACCTTTGTGTGCAGGAAAAAAATTGCCACTTGCTAGACTAACAGTGTAAAACAAGAGAGCTGCTTGTCTTTGGATTATGACCTGGTCACCTAAAGCATGTGGGAAAAATGTGTTCAGATAAAGGCCACAAAATTGTTAACACTTTGAATTACGTTTAGATTACAGAGCTTTATACAACTAGCAGTCTCCGTGTTATTGCAAACCTTATCAGCTGCCATTCAGTGAATGCCCTTGCTAATAAAGTGCTTCGTGGAATTTGTGCATGTGTTTGTGCCTGGTGTTTGTCCAGCCACATCTTGGGGATTTCCTTCTGAGGCATCCATCTGATCTTACTCGCAGCCAACAATAGTCATTTTATTCCATTACAGGCTATCGCACAGTAATCAAAGAAATTATTTGCATGCTATTGTTATTATTGCCTGTGTGTACATCACAGACTAGAATAGTAAAAATATTTCTTGTTAAGACAGTCATCTGTGGCATTATTCAGCCACTTGTCTGTTATGATTTCTTGAACCATTTAGAAAATGGCATCAAATTACAATGATATGGGACTCTAATAGCATCATTGTCTGATTTCATTCTTTCAGGTTTTTTTTTAATTAAGTCAGGAGTCTATTCTATGAGGGGTAAATGATCTTCATTTATAATAGCCCATTCAAAGCTTGCTGCTTCAGATAGTAGAAACAAAAGGCTTAATGAAAACTGACATAAACTAGAATAGGAAATCTTGGTCAGGCATTTCTTATGGATAGGACAGATAAACAGATCATTCTTGTGAAATACAGCTCACTGGCAGCACAGAACACCAGGATTATGTGAGCATACAAACATACCCTCTGTCTGATTGTGTTCAGTACCCCCAAAGTACTCTGGGGAAGTAAATGTGAAACCCTGGTTTGGAGGTTTGGTGCTGCAGAAGCCCTGGACAGGCTGGGGGTCAGTGCCAGGATTCAGCATTGGCACTTTGGTGTGCTGGGGAAGGAACTGCAGCAGCAGCAGTGGGAAGGTGAGGAGAGGAGCCTGGAGGAGAGGGAGCTGTGTCTGTGCCATGGCCTCACGCAGAGCACATTTTCCTTATCTGTGAGGAAAGGCTGAGAGCCTGAACACGTGGGGCTGGAGATCCCTGGCACAGCCTTGTTGGGTATTTTCTCATACCAGACAAAAGCAAGTTTGAGAATAAAAGAGAGAACCCTCTCCAATTGTTGCACAGTTCAATGAAGTGATGACATGTGGTAGATATCAGCTCACTGAGAGCTGGTTGGAAATCCTCTCCTTTCAGAATCCAAAAGCTTGGACCATTTCACAGCCCAAATCTCTTAGTCTAGATTTCCAAATGGAATCTTCCAAGAAAAATCATCCTAAGGTGTCATCAGACTGACCTGAACTTTAGTTGATGAGGAACACTAAAAGCATATTATCAACCTTAAAAAGAACTCAAGCCTATTCATTTTCTCTATTTCTCTCCATTTTTATTCAATCAAAAACTAGGGAAGACAAACATCCTCAGTGTGCAAAAATCTCTGGGGCAACATACAAAAAAATCTTCATTTACTTTAAAGATCTCTTATTTCTCCCCACATAGGATTTCTGCTTTCAGAAATCCTCCAAGTATATTTTCATTCATGCTTTGAATAATCCATACTTGCAACCAAATTTTGTTTGAATTTTTCCTTCTATTTTTAAGGAAGAAATAGGGTAAAATCAACAGGATATATTTGCACTCAGCAATTTGGTCTGTCACTAGTTTTAAACAGCTTTCCAATTATAAATTATTTCTCCTAAGGTTTTTTCTTATCCAATGGCATCTCTGAATTAGGTTTCACCTCTGTGCAGTTAAGAATGTAAAAACAGTTTAATAAGACCTAAATAGGTGCTTAAAACTAAGGGTGTAAACAAACGTTTTTCTCAGATGTAAACAACTGGAAGTTCAAGCTGCTGTTGTTTTCTGAAGGGTCTTGTCTGACACTTTATTCAAGCACTGCAGTGGCCCTGAGCTCTGTAAAGTCCCTAGTGCACGTAAAGTTAACCTTGGATAAGTGGTTGTGGCATCTGGACTTGGGTTTCATGAATATATTTTGTAAATGTAAATATTGTCTCTCATTAGTATGCTCCAATATTTGCTTACAGTGTTGTTTGTGTGAATTTCCTAGCAGAGAGATTTGCCAACAAATTACAGCTGGAGAACAGCAAAACTGAAGGAAACTCATTTGCAGGGTAGAAAAATAAAAGTACACAAGGTACTGCAGACGGCAGCCACTCAGTGTTTAGTGACAGCATTTGCATTCCAACATATCTCTGGTAAAAATAATCCATCACAGGGCACAGTAGGAGCTGGGCAAGTAGGAAGATTCCTTACTCTCAACATTTATTTTTCTATTTACCAGTCAGGATACTTTCAGTAGTTGCACTCCTAGTAGATAGTGTAATAACTGATAAAATTTCTTAACTATTTCTGTTTTGCTGTAACTAATTGATATAAATATTTATGCTGTAGTTATCAGTAAAATGTATTTTTCTGTAAGTACCAGTAACAAAGCAATCCTTTAATTATGATATAGAACAGCTGGTGGCATTCACAGAAACATTTCCCTTTGACAGATAACTCAGAGAACAGGGAACAGTGCTATTTTCACTTGGACCCTTTCAAAGAAACAGGAAAATAGAAAGGGAGTTTTAATATTGTATTCTACATGCACATTAACTCCCACATTGTTTTCTGTCCAAGATTATAAACAATGTTCATTTGAGAGGCTTCAGATTTATTCCTATTTTAAATACTTTAGGGAATGATTAAAGATGCTGAGCATTAATCTTGTGATGCTACATCAGAGGCACTTCCAGCTTGTGCCCTGCAAGCTAAACCCTGTGCAGGCACCAGAGTCTCTAACCTTTCTGCTGCTCCCAGATCATCTGGTAAAATTTTCATCAAATACTCAGCCCTTTTTGATGTCTGCCTGTGTGATACTTGTCAAGAGCTGGAAAGACAGATTGGTGCTGGATAGCTACTGCTTGGACCCAAAAGGCATTTAATAGCTGTGTTACAGTCCCTAGAAACTGCTCAGGGATTCTTTACGAGTAGTTAATGAATGTGCTTTAGTGATGAGAACAAAATAAAGTCAGAGTGAGCTGAGATCTTCTTAATGGTTTGTAAATCCTAAATACAAGATGGATTCTGCTCTTAACTTCATCCAGCAGTTTATAAATTGATAGGAGAATGAGGGTGATAGGAAGATATGGCTTAAGGTCAGTTGTTGTCTCATGGTTTTTGAGAACCAGCAGACTCAAATTCAAAGCATCTGTTGCAAAACTAAATGAATTCTAGTTGAAATTTATTTCTAGAAAAGTTATCCGTTGGGACATTCCTACAGTAAGTTGAATATTTATTTCTGCTGCGAGACATAATTGCATCTGCTGTGTGTTTTTGATTTCTGAACGTCTGGGGGCCAAATCTCAGTTGCTCTAAATGGGTAAAGCTGTTCTCCCTGCTTTTGTTATGGAAAATTCTGCTTGAGATATCAAGCTGTGGGAAAGTTGTTTTGGTTTGGCTTTTTTCTGAGGAGATGACTTTGGATAGGTTTATTTTTTGGTGGGTTTTGGGTCTTTTATCCTTGTGGAGATAGGGTCAAACTACAAACAGAATAATTGCAGAAATGTTCTTCTGTGTCTGGTAAAAAGCCTAATTTAAATAGTTTCCTTAATTTAAAAAAATAATGGACTGTTCTTGTAAAAATTATTCTTTTGGTTTGTTCAAGCTTTTATTTCCTATGAGCACAATAATATGTTATTAACAACCTAAATATTTTCATTCAAAATGGTGCCACTTCTCCAAGTTGGGAATATGAAACTTCATCCTTTCATCCTTCACTGTGGGCCAGGTTCCCTGGCTGAACTGACATCCATCGTGGGGAGGAACATAAACTCTTCCTCTGGCTGGTTTCCAGTGGCAGAGATTTGGGGCTTGGGAGATCTTTTGAGGGTGTTTTGGAGTTTCATGTTGTTGGGTTTGTGGGTTTGTTGATTGGTTGGTTTTTTAGTAAGAAAATATTTTATTTTTAACATCTCTATCTTTGATGTGTTTTTAAACAAATTCCATGGCAAGGTTTTTTGCTCAGTAATCATTTTGCCCTTGAGTGAGATTTATGTATGGTCTCCCAAAACATCTCCCCAAAGCTTCTCCAGTGTCATTTTTTGCACGTTGAAGAAGGTTTTTATGGAAACAGGAGCATGCAGGCAGAGTAGGTACACAGCCCTTTACATACCCTTTTGCTGATGTCCCATGCTCTGTGGATCTCAATATGAGAATCATGAGATACCTCTATAATGTCATCATTTTAATACAGAGGTTTGGGGGTTTTTTTCAGGATTTTCAGCTGTTCTTTCTTAGCTCTTTTTCTATCTACTTTGTGCATGAAATAATTTATGTGGTTTGGACATCTATTCAGGAGAAGGCTTTAAGTTCAACTTTTAAACTGTTTAGTTTGTGTATGAGACATTTTTCCCACTAGCTTTACTTTGGACTATTAGCCATAGCTGTATCTGGGCCAAGATTTTTCACGAAGCATCAAGAATTTACTGAGTGCATATGTTCATTCTGTTTTTCCCCCTTGAGACCACCTTTCTCCTGCAATCCAGCCTGGAAAAGAAACCACCGAAACAGCCTTGACACTTTGCACGATACTTCCCATCCTTCATGTACTCCTCCTCTTGGGTTTTTCAGGAAACTACTGGGGGAGAGTACAAAACTGCAAATAAAATGCAAGTTTACAGTGATACCACTCATGGATAAAAATCACAACTTAAACAAATGAGTGTAAATACTGGACATGTGCCAGAAGACAGAACAGATTAGCAACTTAGTTGATATGCAGAAATCTTTCCTGCTTTGTTAGCACTGATACCACGTGCTAGTCTGTGCTTTAGGAACTTGAAAACAAATTTCTAATCACAGAGGGTCAAAACTGGTAGCAAGCTGCTCAAATCTCTTGCTTTGAGCTGTGGACCTGTGTCATGTTGATTTTTTTTTTTTTTAACCGAACAAACTCAACAAGTTTTGACTTTCAACAGAAGGTGCATGACACAAGAAGAATAGTGCTCAGCCCCCTGATTTTTCTGACTTCACCTCCAAAATCTTGTCTTTTCCTACTAAGCTTCCTAGCTTTGCAACAGACCCAGTTTTATTTTTTACACTATTTAAGATTGCCCAGCTTGAAGCAGGTTTTCCAACAAGAGTGAAGGGCTCCAGCAGCTTGGGTCTTTTAAGAAACCTTAAACTTGTCAACCAAAAATCATGTAAGCAATTTACACATCACACCTGAAACTCTATTGTTTTGTTATATGAATTCTCACCGGATTTTTGTTTCTGTTCAAGCTGTGCATGACTACAGCAGAGGCACAGGAACTCTGCTAATAGTCCTGCATATCCTGCATTCTTCTGGGTCCTCACACCGTGGGTTTTGCACAGCTCTTGGTTGTGCTCTCTCTTTCCCGTGTAAAAACTGTACAAGTTTCTCTGCCTGTTTTATGTTACTGTTAGCAGAAAGGAGGTTGCTGTAGAATGTGGACGTGAAACAAAAGTTCTCATGGGTTTGGGTTTTATCTTAGTTGGCTAGAGTGAACTAGAGTTGGTAGAAGTCAACTTTACCTTTAAAATAAACAGCATCACTTTTTCTGTAGCTGTTGTCTGTTTCCTCTTTGCCCTGGATCTCCAGGGGCTCTTGTGTTTTGAATCCAAATCACTGAGTGACTGGCCAAGGACTGAGATGGACAGGTCAGATTCACCAAAGTAGTTTTACCTTCCCCTCTGACTGATTTCCAGGCAGGGCACAGATGTTTTCAGATTCTCCTACTTGTGGATATCAGGACATCAGTTTGTTATTGCCCGAGGCAAATTCTCCTCATGTGCATGATTGCAAATGCTACATAAGCATTATGTATGATAGAATGTAAGAATGTGATAGATGAAGTGGAATAAGTAACTGCACTTTACAGAGTTCATACTTGGTATTCAGCTTGCAGCAAGAATAAGAAATTAGATGGATTGGCCCAGTATTTTTTGAGGACTATCACCAACAGTGATAAAAATGACAAGATGACAAGACCACATGTGCACTTAAGTCTGAAAAAATAAAAGCATGGGATAATTGAGTCCGTAGATTTAATTTTCATGCTCTTGCAGTCTCTAAAGACTTACATGACTGACAACTCTAATAGCAAAAACCTGGATCTGAGGGTCTTCCTTCACTGACCCTGCAAACCTTTGCCAAGTCATGATGGCTGCCTGATGCACAGCCTGAGTGTCAGCTGAAGAAAGAGAAACACCTGGGATTCAAGAGCTGGAAAAGACATTTAAAAAGGAAATACAAGATGAAGTGGATGAAGGTCACAGGCAAAGAGCAAAGACTGGAGTAGCTAAAACTAACAGTATGGACATTGCTGGAGATGAGACTGTTCCTGCTTCATGGATCATACGGATTTCCAGCCTTGGTTTTGTCACTGGCAACACCATGCTGTTGTGATATTACTGCTTTCAGAGTGGATCTTCTCTAAATGTCCATCATGTGGCAATGCTCTGAGCAGTGGGCAGCTCTCTTCCTCTGAAAAGAGTATCAGCTACTCCTGGTTGTAAGAGAGGTGAAGGATGCACCAGGGAGCAGTGGGCTGCAAGGAGAGGCTCTGCTACCAACTGGGAATGCCACAGAGCTCATCTGCAGATGTGAGCTCCTATTTAATGTGATTTCCAGCAAATCTTTAATCGAGCTCATGACCAGCCTCCCTTATGTCACTTTTATCTGGATCTTTCTCGTCTCACCCCATAAAAAGTGGGTTTTATGAAGATGTGGAGTAGCCTACTGCACAAGTGACACATCACCTCCTGAAATCTAATAGAGCTGTCATCCTTGTGCTGCTGTTGTATCTGTTAAAGCCATCAGCTGAACATCTGTCCCCTGTATTTATACACTGCAAACCACTTTGCCAACTGCCTCCGCCCAGCCAGGTTGCCGGAAACACTGCATTTTAAATGCTTTTAGAGTGGGAGGAAAGAGGGAGTGTTTTTTTCATTTTTCAGTCAGCTGCATCTGATAAAAGAACACTTTGTAGTGCTGGGTAACCCCAAACATTTAAAAGCTGGTTTGCAAACCATGCTGCAGTATTATAAAAAGAACTGGAGCTCTTCAAAACTCATTCGATTGGAATCACGTTGGACTCAAATTTGGCAAGAAAACCACCTAATTTCAGTGCTGAAATCTGTAACAAACTGGAAGTAATTCTCCATTAGCATGAAGTTCATATAAATCAAGGCTTCTGCTTCCAAAACTGAATTACCCACAACAGCACAAGCTATTGTTGCTTTTAGGAGCAGACATCCAAACCCAACCATGTCCAGTTCCAGGTGTTCAATGCTGGAATGGGGGCCAGGGTTTTTCAAGATATTTCAATAAGTTAAACAGCATGTTGAGCTTTCCTGAAAAAAACTGGTCTCCTTTTGGAGGAGATGTTAACCCTTTCAAAAAAAAAAAAATCTGACCTATTTTTTCTGACTGTGAATATTTTTAGAAATATCCTAAATTGCTTCAGAAATAGTCTAATTTTCTGGCAAGATCTTTGTGTTTGGTTTGATGATGCCCACAGGAAAGAGCTGCAAAGAGGTAATGAGCCTAGACCAGCAGCAGAAGGCTGGGAAAAGCAGTGATGAAACAGAGAGAACAGGAGCAGACTCCAGGGCATGGCCAGAGAAGCTTCAGTGGCAAGTCCCTCTTCCCCACACAGAGCTGGGTAACACAATTTCATCAGATGCACCTCAAACAGAATTTGATCTCCTCCTAAAGAGTCAGGAGCTGAGCAGATTGCTATTAAAATCAACCAGATTTTGCAGAATTAACTGTAGGGTGGCAAACATGAAATAGCCAACTGCTATTTCTTTTTTACCCTTGTTTTAATGCTATTTTGCCTAAACAGCAGCAGGTGTTCTGGGCTGGCCTGTCAGCGTTTCCATATGGGTCAGAAACTAAATCAGCTACCAAATATGGATGCAGAGTAATTAATTGCTCCTGCAGTACTTCTCTCTCTTTGCTGATATTGCGTTTATTTTCATTTTTGGGCTGTACCTGCCTGTGTGGCAGTTCCCAAGGTAGTGCTCGACTGTTTGAAGCTTGGTGTAGTGAAAAGAATATATTTTGCTATCCCTAATTCTAAATGTTACTATTGTGTTGTGGGGTTTTTTTTACCTAACACCCTTTTGCTTGGACAATGCTGGAGAGTCAAACGGATGCCTTAAGCTTTAGCTTTCATATTTTCAGATTCTGTGCTGCCTAGGGATGTAGTTCTGAGCCTCATATTAAGTGCCAGTCAGCTCTCTTCACAGAGTAGATAGACAAAACAAATCCTTTTCCTGCTGAAGACCAAGGACAATTTTCAGACCCAAAAGGACAAACAACGGTGGCTTGAAAGGAAAAACAAGAAGGATGGGACCTCACAACCTGAAGTTGCAATTGGACAATTAAATCCCAATATACAAATGGACCAAAACTTGTAAAAATGTAAGATCTCGTGACAGGTCAGCCATTTTGTGACCACTTTTAGTCCACCTTGGGTGTAGTCCTGGTCATACTCCTGTTCTGGCAGATCCTGGGCGTCTTTTAATAAATACCTACTTTATTCCCTAGCCCTGTCCAGTTTTTGTTTCAGGTCAGCCTTCCCAAGGCATTAAAACCATATGTAAAGATGCTGTAGGTTTAATGCACTGTGATTGGGACTGACGTGGAATCTGGTGTATTTGAGAGTTCATCTTGAGGGAAAAGTCACAGTACAACCAGTTAAATAGCTGTGATGCTTCCTGATGTCTTGGGACGCTCACCCTGTTGCACCTGCCAAGAAAGGGCTGTCTCCTGGAGCAGCTAGGGCAGTTTATCTCAATAGATACTTGGATCCAGCACAAAGGACACTTGCTGGCTGTGTACCTGCTTTCAGACTGGGTTAAGAGTAAACCCTGTGTCTGCAGCCTGAGTATGTGCTACTGATAAACTCACAATCAAAGAAGTGAAACCCTTTTGAAGATCAAAAGAACTGCTGTTGTGTGTATCTGATTACAAGCAATGGTCTACAGTGCCTTGTAGCAGCAAATGCAATCAGTGACACGAACAGGAGTGGTTGGGATGGACTGATGGAGACATGAGGCTTTAGGAGTCTCTTCTCTGGTCTTGGGCACTCTGACCCAGTGTTAGGAGCAAAATACACATTGCTGCTGCCACTTACTTGGAGTTTCTCTTACAAGCTGAGTTTTCAGTCAACTGGAGAGACCTGGGAGGAGCAGTGAAACTGTCAGATGTATTTTGTCATGGAAAGATATCCTGGCTTTTAGAGAGAAAGGAAAGCTGTACTTTCTCCTCTGCTTCTCCTTTTCCATATCAGACATGTCCAAGAATGAGGGGAAAAAATATCACACTTAACTATGAGATGTCTCATCCTTATATTTTCCAGTGTTATGAATTCATGTTGCATGGTTTAGGATTTGTTCTAGTCCTAAAATACATTTTAGTGTAGCAATATTAAAACCAGAGAGCCCTCAGTGCTCTTTCCTCTTCCTCAGACAGTGTCTCAGCATTCCCCTCCAGGACCATAAGCTGATCTGTCTCCTGAGTTTGGGGGATGGGGGAAATTTTTTTAGACCCAGGGCACACAGCTCAAGGTGCCAAGATCAGTGTTGATGGGGTGTGGAGGAGTTTGATTGATATGCTGAAATTTAAGCTGTGTCTGCCAGTGGCTGGTACTAAAATACCAAAAAAAAAAAAACCCACCCTAACAACAAGATAGATGTTTGAGAAATGCTGTAGATGCCTCACATTGTCTGGGGCACAGGGAGGAGAAACTTTGCCCTCTCGTACTTCTACACGGGCCAGATATTATTTTGTCAGTAGATATTGAGAAGCATATGAGAAAGGATAAATGGAATATCTGGCAACAGGGATTTGCACCAAAGCCACCTCAATGGCAGCCTCAGAGCAGGTTTTTCAGTCTGAAGCAGGTCACAAGCATGTGCTGTAGCTAATCCTTCCCTCCCACATCCTCCATTCTAGGCAGTCATCTGTGCCTGTCAGCACTTGCAGGAGTTGTGGTGTAAAGGGGTCCATACAGTGATTCCAGTCTCATCTAGGGTATAAAGTGATCATCCTCTCTTCCTTTCACCTCCTCCCTCTTCCATATATCCCAGTAATGGATTTCCCAGAGCACTTCTGTCCCATAAATAAGGCATGGTGTCACCTTTGTTTGCCTGCCAGAAAAACTAGGTAACACCTGAAAATCTGAAGAGGAAGGAAGGAAATATTTCATTATAAGCAATTTCTAAATGAAGAATTTTAGAACAAGCGAGTCAAAAGTGTATCTTGAGGAGGAAGGAGGCTCAGTAAGGCACTGGAAATTTCAGCTGTTGTTTATAAGAAATGCTGCATAGAATCACAGCAGAGCCCAGATTGGAAGGGATCTTGAAAGATCATCTGGTCCAACCTTGTCATGAAGAAAAAATGTGATTAAGAAAATGTCCTGGTCTTGCTATTTCCAGGCATCTTGGATTGTGCCTTGCTTTTGCCAAGGTCAGATGGTTTCATTCTGATAAAGCAGAGTAAAGCAGGAAATTAGGCTGGTAGGCCACTTCTATTAGTATTCACATGTTCTATGTAACCAAAAACTGAAGCATAATCTGTTGGCACGAGATTGTCTGTATATCCTTAGATCAGTCAAAGAACTTCTTTGAATACTTGACATTTTAGTCTCAACCATGGTTTACATCTGAAGTAATTTGAAGGTTTATTTTGATTAGAATCTGAATAGTCATTTTTGATTAGCAGTCTGCACAGATCAGAAATGATATTGCAGATCTGAAGCCCTGCTGATTGCCAAAGGTAACACATTCTCTGTGCTTACTCAGGTTTTCGGTGCTGAACTTTTTTGAAGTTGAGCTGAACCATGCAATATTTGTTTGCTTTGCAACTGTTGTCTAGCCATCTGCTTTAGGTTTTGCTTGATTTCAAGAAGAGTTGGATTGTTTTGGCTTTTTGTTTTTTATTAAAGATGCTGGGTGCATTAATTCTCGGAAAAATCAAAACGCCCTCAAGATTAATTACAGATATGGGTCAGCTATTTGTTGCATTCTACCCATATGAAACAGGTGTTTGGTTTGGCAAATCATCCAGGGCCAAAGGAAGGACTTCATAGATTTTCTTTTTCCTTTGAGTTTATGGTGAAACTGAGCTTTACACATTCTCCAGGAGTCAATTACTTCAAATATCCTGTTCTGCAAACAATTCTTACTGAAATGGTTTCATAGAATCACAGAAAAACTGAGGTTGGGAGAAAATTTACAGATCACTTAGACCAATACCTACACAAAGGAAGACCATCTGCCTTTTTCTTTATCATAGGCACCCATGAGGTAGCTGGAGAAAGCAATAAGATGAACCTAGCCTCAGCTTGTTCTCTTCCAGGCTGAAAAATGCCATTCTTGGTCTGTCCTGTCCCCCAGCCTTTGCCTGACTTGGTTACAGCATTTTCATGTCTTTTTTGACTGAAGTACTTCCTATGGGAGCACAGGGCAATCTCTTCCCCTTACCTGGTGCCTCCACATGTAGCCTGGAAGGTTGGATTGGGTTAGAGAACAGAGCAGGCAAGGTCTGGGGAGATGAAGTGGGAAGGCAGTAAATTCACAGCTAAGGCAGGCACCTTTGGCTGGCAGCTTTCCGTGGGAGGTGGTGAGCTCACGGTGTTTTCCCAGGGGGAATTCTCCAGTAGCATATTTCGGTGTTTCTGAGACTTGGAACCCAGGTTTGTTTTCTTTAGATCTATTTGGCAAACGAACAGTGCTTTCAGCAGCCACCAGCACTTCAAATTTGATCCAGCAGGGAGCCCTCTCATTAGGTAGAAGGGATTCAGACTGCAGAGGTTAAACCCAAATGCTGGAGTCCCAGTTCAGCACCCCACTCACAAGAGCTTGCTTGCCATATGCTGACAGATGACTGTCTTTTCCTCAATAACTAAACTCTTGTTTAGCTTTATTTCAAATGTTTACTTTTCTGCTGGGATTTCAATAAAAGACCCTTGTCCTGCAGCAGCAGCAAGTCATCCAGGACAAGAATGGGGTCTGTAAAACTGTCCTGGTCCTGTGCTTGTAAAGCTGTTTGAGAGAGAGTACACTACCCATCCTGTGTTTTGCTTTTGGAAGGAAGTTAAACATACATTATTTAAGTTATTTGTGTTATTGTTAGCTCATGGGGACAAAGGCGCTGACTGGTAACAAGCATAAAATAGTTGAAATATATGCCCCTATGATTCTTTTTCTAAAAAACTAAACAAAACAAACTCCCAAAACAGGAAAGGAAGAGGGAGAGGAAGTGAGGATCAGTTGTTATGTTTTGAGTTGCTTTGGTTTATGCATTGTATTTTTTTCCTTTTGAGCTCCGAATAGCCTACTGCATCTCAAGCTAGCTCTGGTCCTCAGAAATAAGGCCACTTTGTTTCTCTAACAGAAGAGTTGCCTTTGAAAATTAAATCCTGCAGCTAGATCATTGGTGTATTGGTCCACTGAGGAGAGGTGCATCCAGCACAGTACTGTGCACTTGCCTCTGTTTCCTGGTGGCTTTTCTGCCTGTTACTGCACAGTGATCAACTCCCTGTCACAAACAAATGCTGCAGCAGCTCTGGACAGGAGCAGAAAGGTCTATTTTAAATTCCTCTTTGCCTTTTCTGGTTCCAGCTTTAAATGGTGCTTTTCAGTAGAAAAAATCAAGCCTTAGGGCTCGAGCAGCAGCAGCTCTGGAGCCCGCGGGGGCTGCAGCCTCCAGGACCTTTGGGTGTGCTCAGTGATTCTGCAGCTCCCACAGCATCCATCCCACAGCCCCAGTGCTGTGCTGGGTTCAGCCCTCCTCCCCGGCTCCTGAAGAGGAGGGGGCACGGAGGCAAAACCTGCGAGTCCTCCTCCCCTACTGGTGTTGACTAAATCATGTGAGAGGGATTAAGGAGAGCAGTGAAGCATTTTAACCCTGCTCTCACCGCAAGAGCACTGGGGAACTGCAGTGTTGTTCTCTTAACAACTGGGCATGTGCCTCCAAGGGGCTCGGACATGAGAGGGGGAGCGAGGTGGAGTTTGACAAAGAGCCCCTAATCCAGTTAGAGCTCTTGATGCTGCTGCCGGGGCCACAACATGGAACTAAGGAGTGTTTGCTCCAGGATTTCCTCCCTCTGGACGCTGAGCACTGAGGATCTTTCGCTGTTTCAGGAAGGCAGCGGTGCCACAGCAGATTTGTGCGGTTCCCACTCCTCCCTGGAGCTTTGTGAAATCACTCTGCCTTTTGATAGTGGCCCAGCTCCCCAGTTCAGTGCCTCCTCTTTGTGCGGGCACCATGGAGTCCAGGCTGGAGGGAGATAATACTTCCTGAAGTGCTCATTTATCCCAGCGGGAGAGAGGCGGCTCGCAGCATCCACACGGGTTATTAAGCTGCACTGGAAAGAAAGAGCAAACTGCGGACTTGTATTAGTTTATGTATTATCAGCATTTGTAAGGTACCTGTTGCCCTAGTAACGAGGAACAATGTATATAGCTTCGACCAGGCAAAATCACCCTCTGGTCAGGGAAATAAAAAATTCATGGCCTTTCCTCTGGAGCCACTCCTCCAGTGCCTGGGGAGGAGGGCTTAGCAGACAGAAGAAACTGAGCTGGTTGTTATGATCATACAATCCCGGTTTCTGTTCATTCACTGCTCCTGGGAACCCTGCAGAGCTGCTAACAAGCTGTGTGTATATTGAGAGCACGAAGGGATCTGCTGGAGGCAGGGGGGACAGAGGGCTGGGCAAGCTCACGTAATTCGAAGCCTTCCAGTGTCTTCCAGTGCAGGAGGCTTGGAGACATCCTGAGCTGTCCTTTCGGTGTCCCTCCTGCTCTCATCTCCAAAGGACTGGCTGGGGAACTCACCAGAGGGGCTTCTCCTGACCCCATTCACCTTGGGAACTAGGCTGTCTTGGCATGAGAGGAGTGACAGGCTCTGCTGGTGGTGTGACAAGTGTATGTGCTGCCCTGTCCTCACTTCTCAAAGCTTAGTGCTTTATCATTAAAGGGGAATCACAGCATTGCCAAACCTGAAAAGCTACTACAGGTCTCATGGTAGCAATTACTCTTCTAACGAGGGCTGAATGAGTGAATGAATGTGGTGCTGTTGCTGTTTGTGTCATGGGAGGGTCTGAAGACCACCATGCTGGGCACTGGGAGCTCACCCTGGCACCACATTCCCACTGGTTACCCCATCTCTGGAGCAGGGACCCTGGCTGAGTATATGGTCCTCTGGACTTTCAGATGTTTGACACTTGATATTTTCCTTATGGAAAAACAGATTGCTCTGTAGAAAGAGTATAACAAGATAAACATTGTGCTCAGAGCGACAACCAAGAAAAATACTGCAAGGATACCTTAAAGCTGAGATGGGTTCAGAACACAATGCTGACTTTGTGTCAGTGTCAGGGGGAGAGTCATTGCTCAGGTCCTGGCAGTTGTAGGAGATAAAATAGCATTTTCTATTGCATGTGGGTCAGCTAGTATGGGCTTGTTCCTAGCATTAATTCTATATGCTGGCTAATGACAATACAGTTATTGTTCTTACACCTGTTTGCAAAGGGAAATGAATAGATGACAGAATTTTAGTGCCTCTCCATGAGGCAAATGGGTCAAGTTTCTTTATTTTTGCCATTTAGTGCAGTACATCTAGTCTCTCAAATGCGAGCTGCAACCCAAGATATATATAGGCAATTCAGACCCTTGTTTTATCATCTTCTAAAAGACAATAAAGTCATTAAAATCTCCACCAGACTGAAATAAGAGGTGAGATTCTGATAGTTGTAAACTAGGTAGCCAGCTAAGGGGAATCCAGTTATTTGTGGCACTGCAGGGTTTTGCTGCAGGATCATATCACAAGTGGCAGCCAGCAGCACAAAACTTATTTCACTTTGGCTGAAGCTTGTCACAATTGCTACACAAACACTAAAAAAATTAATCATCTGTTACTGTTCACTCTCTGTTTGCTGCATTAGAAGAGTCTTCATTCTCTATCAGCCAGCACAGTGATTGCCTCACTGTGACTTTGACTATAATTTTAATTGTCTAGAGATCCTACACTGATCTTTCTGACACGGAAAGATTTAAGAGTAGAGTTAACCTCAAGGATCAGTGTTAAGAAGTCTTTACTTGGGACCCTTATTAAATAAACTCTCATAGCCTCTAGGGGTGATTTACAAAATTGACCTTCACTGACTGTCTGCAAAACCAGAAAATCATTAAATACATTTCTTCAGAAAATAATGGATGCTTCCTTATTGGGAATCACCGTGGAACCTGAGTCATGGTCACAGCTTTACCTGCCCCAAAGCATTACTGGTCTAACTTTTGAGTAGATGATTTCTTGCCCTGTGAAGTGTGGAATAACCCCAAACTTCTTGTTCAATGCACATTAAGATGTTGCAGCAGAGGTAAAAGTAGCTGATTACTTGCAGTGCAGAGCCTCTTCCCATATCTAGCAGAACTGACAGTGTAGTTTTAAATGGTCCAAGCTAAAGGAGTCTGAACCAAATGTTGTAAAAGATATGGTTTGGAACAGCCAGGCTTTGATGAAGACATGGCTTGCTAACCTAATAGGCATTCCTTCGCTTAACAACCCTGCTACAAAGTGCAATGAGTTGTGTGCCTTTGAGTTCAGTATGAAGGTTTCTGCTTTAGAAAGAGGAAAAGGAAGTAATTGTGTGGGCATTCTGTTCCGGCAGGCAACGTGCGAGTGGGACCATGTCCCAGTGAAAATGCCATGGAGACACTGTGTCTGCTCCTACCCATCACATCGCCTTCCATGCCAGTGGCTGACTTCAGTCCATAAGCAAAATCCAGGCTGCTGGCTGCAGTGGCATTTGCAAAGGTTAAATCATGCAACTGTTACTGAAGCCTGCTCGCTCCTGATTGGAAAAGTCAATAAACATTTTACAGATGATGGGTTTGGGCAGTGGTTCTAAAGGGACTCTGCTCTGCTTCCTTTTGCCCTCTGCTTTGACTGCTGGAGATGCTGTGTGTACTTCATAGTAAATGGATAATAAAGAATTAAGTGATACAAGTGTGTTAAGAAGTGCTATCCACAAATCAGTATAAAATATTCCAGGCTATTATAAGGCCCTATTACAAGAAAATTGAAGGATTTTGCATCAGTTGATTAACCAGTTATGAAACTGCGCCTCTCATTAAATTTTCATATGACATATTAAATGTACAGTTGTAAATGAAAGGTGACTAGGCCATTTATTGCAAAACAAATGGATTGATATGATAAAAAGGGGGCTGTGCTTTTGTGTGGGGATACTGTCAAGAGGAATAGGAAGAGCACTCCCAAAAATGAGAATGCCACGATGTGCTTTTACTTCAAAACAGAGTCCTGAATCTGCCCTGTTAGAAAAATCTATCACTGCGACTTGAGTGAAGTATTATCTAACCATCTGAGACACAGCCCTATAATTCATGGGTCATTGACACAGTAGAGAAGATCAGTTCTGGCTATTGTAGCAGCAGAGGGACTCTTAATCCATGGATTATTAACGTGGAAAATTGAAGGGGCTGTTACAGGCTTGTGGTTTATTAGACTATTGTGGATTTAGGGAGCTTTAATTTGAAGATTATGGACACAATGGAGTGCAACAGATCCCTTGACAATGTCAGTGGCAAGGCTTTTGTACAGGGGAAAGCTCCTGCCTCAATTCTGTCCTTCCCCATCCCACAGGATACTGCTTAGGAAAACACTTATGGGGCTGCAATCACCTTTGAAGCTCATTTGATCAAAGCAACACAGAAACCCACTTCTCTGAAGATAATGTTCCCTCAGCTCTCCAGTCTGGAAATTATTTTGTTCTAGGAAGGCTTTTCTTGCCAGCACTTGATTTTCATCCCCTGTTGCTGTTTTGTCTTGCAAAAATCTGTTTTTACATAATGTTTGTATAACATCATTAGGTCTGTGGGATGCTTTGCAGGACAAGTGAGCTGAATGCGTTATGTGTATGTGCTGGAGAAGGACTAAGGAATTAAACCTTACACCTTCACTAGCAGCAGCTTTGTGAAATACCTTCCTGCCCCTGATCAACACCTGAAAAGCACTGAGTGAGCTTTTCCTGCTCCTCATCCACCCTGAAGGACTAATAGAGATATGAGGAGTTTGCGGATATGGAGAAGCACAGTGAGGCTTGAGCACAACCACAGTTCCAAAGACAACCAGCCTGCCCTGAAAGCCCACCAGGGAGAGTTTCTTCCCTCCCCAAGAATGTTGTATGTTCTCCTTTCACCCTTCTCTGTCCCAGAAGAAGGGAAGGAAAATGGAAATTGTTACAGAAAACACTGCAGGAAGGGTTGGGGTTTAGGGAGACTCAGAACTGGCATTGGGGTAAGGTCTGTAACTGCAGCGGTTCCACTGCACAGCAGGAGCACGAACTGGAAACCTTCCTTCCCCCTTCTCTGATTTATGGTTGCAATACAAGAGGAGGAGCTGTGAGCAGACCAGCACAGAGTGGCTGGTTGGATGAAGGCTCTTGGCATGTCTTGTGTGCCCGTGCTCAGCTCGAGGTGTCTGTGCCTGCACAGGTTGTTCTGTGTCTCTTCCACGACTGTCTGCAGCTGGGGAGTGCACTGAGGTGAGCAGGGAGGAAAGCCAAAACACATCTGTGTGGGCATTGTTTGGTTTGTTGAGCTCCTGTCCAGAAAAAGCACAATTTGTTCATGGTGCTTCTGGCTGCTGGAAGCTGAGGAAGCCAAAGCATGAATGGGATCAGAAGGATCTGCACCAGCTCATGGTTGGTGGCTCATGAATTGCTTTTGAATCATGTCTCAGACACAACATTGACACCAAGATTTCTAGCAATAGGGAGGACAACAGGAAGAACAGCCATGCTTGTCCTCTTGCCCGTTATTTCCCAAAGTTGGATTCTTCCTACTTCTTCTATTAGGTTTCATTTCAACACCAGACAAAACCTTAAAAGCTCTCCCAACAGGGGAAGGAAGAAGGCAGCTACACAAAATAAACTACAGAGTGTGTGAATAGGAGAATGGGAAGTAGAAAGAAGGCAGGAGGTTCTTCCAGGCCAAGACAGGTGAACTGAATGCTCCAGTTTCCTGGCCCAACCTCAGTGAGGCAGAGTCACTGTCAGTATGTGACAGAGGGAGCATGTGCAGGACTTCAGCAGGCAATTCAAAATTTCTAGGAAGATTCTGAGCACTGGGACAGTCCCTACCATGCAGAGCCTTGATTAAATTGTAAAATTGGTTGATTGATTATTTTAATTGAAAAATATATATTTACTTGAAATAAACTCCTGTTTCTCAACTATGCTTATGTTACACAGATAGCTTCGTTTATATTTGAATAGAAAATATTTAATATTCAGCCTGGGAATAGTTATTTAGCACAAATAACTGTTCCTTCAATAATTATTTCCACTTCAAGTATTTACATTTTCTTGTTTTCCCTCCCTTGCCCTCTTCCATTCCTTTCCCCATCAAAATTTACTTCCATTTCCCAGGGAATATATGTGGTTTAGAGTAATGCAAAACAAATGATGGATTGAGTGTATTTGCAATGCCCTTTGAAAACTGTCCCAATGTTCAAATACAGCTCGGTTTTATTCCTCTAAGTGTTCTGTGCTTGCTGCTGCAACATGTCATCTACACAGCCAGGAAGTTGTACAAGATACACAAGATTCAAGCCAACAGGATAAAATCCAAGTGATCTTTTAGCCAGCTTTTGAAATGAATATAATTTTGTGACCCAGAACTCCAGAAATTAATATTATCTCAGCAGTCAAACACAGATGGTCCACATGAAGTTTTCTGTGTAACTTCTGATTTGACATATGAAACATTATATATATATATATATTTTAAATACACTGTGATTTGAGCCCTATGCTATTAAATAAAGCACATATTGTTGCAAAGGAACAAAGACCTGAGAAGTGTTTGGTTCAGGAACACTGACAGGTTTAAGCAGTTTTTTGAATTTGTGTAGCCAAAGATGCCTGCTTTTTGACAAGCACTGTACATGCAACTCCATGAAATGGGTGCACACCTTTTAATGGTGATGTGCTGGACACCTGCAAGGAGTTCTGAAAAGTTCAGTTGCTCTGACACACTAAACTCTCAAATAGTGGGAAACTTTCCTTTGATTTCAGCAGATGTCTCCCACAAGTATGCAAGAAAATGTTTGTCTTTATATTATCAGCAGTTTTTATGTTACAAAATAGCCAAAGGTCAGAATTTCATTTTCTCTCGGGCATGGTGCTGAATGAACAATAGCTGAATAACTGTATTTGGATTCAGTCACTGATTACACTCCCTCAAGATATTCTCACAATCACTTATTCTTCCATTTCTGCCCAACAAAGTGGCTGGAGTTTGGTAAACAGCTGGAGTCAAAGGGGTGTGGGAGGTAAAAATATAACTGATGTAGGTGAGAGGTTCTACTGGTGAGAATATGAAGGAAGGAAAGACACTGAGTCCCCAGAGCTCTGGGCATCACCCTCCCCGTGAGAGGATTGGGAAACAATGCATATTTTGGTCATTTAGTTGCTAATGTTCAGAGCAGAATTACATCCTGATTCCAAGTGTTTTGCTAGCAGATGAAGCTGTTCTACTGAAGCCTATAACAGAATGGTTGCATTTGACAGTCATGTTCAGAGGAAATACCTGGGGCTGCTATGGAACACTCCATACTGCATGTGGTGAATAGGAGCTCCCATTGCCACTGCCATGTGAAACACTGTGACTGGCCCTGAGGGTGCAGGGGAATAACACTATCTGGGCAATAACATGGAATTACTCCTACTCAGGCTACTGCTCCCCTCTGTCTCATGGCCTTCCTGTACAGCAAGGTCACATGGGGAGCCATCAGGAGACTGACTCAGAGCAAGCCTGGCCACTTTTCCTCCTCAGTTTTGCCAAGATAACCATCTCTGCTGGGAAGAGCCAAGGTGGAGATTTCTTTCTTTACTTGATCAAAGCAATTCAATTACTCTTTTTTCAGAACTTTATATATTAGCATCATATAACATCTCTTTTTACTTAACTACTCCAACCATTTATTATCCATTCAAATGGAACCTGGCAGAGCTTCCTGTATTCAAGTTTATTTGGATCAGTAGTTATATCTGTTATTGGTCCAGAAAACATCAGCTTTCATCTGACCTCTCCCTCGCATGGAGCTTTTCCTTTCAAACCAAAATTTTTTGTTTAAATATTTAAACATTTATTTATTTAACTAGCAAACCCATGCATCCTCTACTCTTGTCAAATTTCACTGGACTGCATTTCTCTGGCTTTGCTTGTTGTCTTATGGCTCAGCAGATAATGTATTAATGACCTGTACAAAGCCCCAGCAGGATATATCCTAGGGATAAAATGGACAATGTCTGGATTTTTCAGTAGTCTCTCATTTGGAAATGTTACTCAAAAAGATATTATGGCTGAGATGAAACAAATTCAGCTGCTCCTTTGCAGATACTACATCCACAAGGAAAGATCCTCCATCTTCCCTTGCCTTGATTCAAAAGTGTTTCCTATAGGAAAACTAAGCTCTGTGTTTATTAGTCCAATAAATGGCAGTCACTTAATGCTCCAACCAATCCTCCCAGCAATTACCATCAGCAGGGTTCCCATGCTGTGCATCAGTGACGGTTCGTGAACTTGCTTCAGTAACTTCCCATGAGTTAACACAGCTGAAGCAGACAAGTCAAACTACAATTACTTAGTTTTGTTGGGGGATTTTGAAGCCTGGTTTCCTAAGAAGATTTCCACATCACACTGTAAGTCTCTATGCCTGAATACGTTGCTAAGTTCCATCCAAATTTTACAGATAGCTAGGTATGTCAGCAATAGCAAGATAAGCCACTGAGGAGAGACTAAATCCATGCCACTCAATCAGGAACAAAAGTTGACCTGTAATCTCAAGTAAATCTTTAAATCCCTCACACTACTCACAGGAAAAGTATTCCTGCTACAGGAGGTGTTCTGACTTGGGGTTTGTGTGTTACTACCCAGAGACCGGCCCAGCCCTGAACCAGGGAGCCAAAGGAAACAAGGCTTTGCAGCTTCTGTTGCTCACAGATTGGCTTCTTGTTAAACTCTTTCCTAATTTCACAGTCAGAGATGTGTGTCAACTTTTGGGCTTTTGTTTTAAATACAAAAAAGTGTTTTTTCCATTAAATATTGTGCAACCGTGCTGGGAGGTGCATTTCCAGTACTTTAGTAATAATTCTTGAGCATGGATGGGAAACTGAACCTGAGGGCAAGGAGCACAGAAAGCTCTATTGTATTAGAGAGGATGGCAACCTGAGAACATCTCTGTGTGGGACCACAGCTTGTAGAAAATCAAAATATAAATGTGCCAAATTCACACAAGGTGGTGCAATGACCCCACGATCCCAGAACTCTGCCTGGGATATTTACATTTGGACCATAGTGGCCCTGTGATGAACGCTGATAGAACACTGAGTTCCTGACAGGTCTCAGGTCTGTTGGGTGGTTTTCAGCTCTGTGTGTTTAGTAGACCCTCATGACCAACTGCACACCCTGTCACTGCTGAGGAAAGGTGTTGAAGCTGAGCCCTGCTTTCATGTGTGAAGCTTTCCTCTCCCCCAAATCTGCAGCAGCATTTCCTGCTCAGTGGAGAAGAAGGAAAACAGAGATGCTGTCTAGGCTGTGGGTAGCACTGCCCATGTGAGGACAGTGGTTCTGATGATAAATATTTCATAGGTCATTCATGTTTGATAAAGGTGAACAGCAATACATTAAACTTTTCATATTCCTTCATCTATGTCCTTTTCCCAGTGACTTGTTTGCTGGAGTGCCTCACTCTCTTGGATTTTTCCTGGTGAGGAAAGAAATCACTGCCTTTGACATCTTCTAAATAGTAAGAGCCAAGACAGAGAAGACTTCATCTGTTCAAGCAAATTAGGAGAGAAAGAGGCACACAGAAAAATTCCCAAAATTCCCCCAAGATGTCCAGCTCCCCTAAGCATCAGATATAAAAGAAATTCCAATAAGTTTTCTATTTACATCTTTGCTAACCTAAATCCCTCTGAATGTCTGGTACTAACTCATCTACCCATGGTTACAGAAGGAATTTGACATATCACAGGAAACTGATCCTTTTCCAATAACAAAACCAGTGTGTAGTTGCTGTCTTTTCCATCTCACATGTTGCATTCTGGAGAGCTTGCCAGCTTGAACTGAACACTTTATTTATGGAGGGAAACTCTCAAACTGCTTTGCATCAGGAACAAGTTATATGTACACCTGTATATTAGTATATAGAAGTGTATCTATATAAATACACATAGTGTGTGTATGCATATGTGTGTGTACAAAATACATTTACAGTACTAAGAAAATAAGAAATGTGAGAGGTTCCAAGGTTCCAAATTCTCATCCAGGGGAGAATTATGCCTGTTGCCAGTGGCTTATGAAAACCTTTGAAGTGTGAGTGCTACACTGCACTACATTCCTCACAAAACTTAAGGATGCTGAATGAACACTGGTAAATCCTGAATAGCTTTTTTCTTTCTAAACCTAATTTTCCCAGTAAACTCCCTCCTACCAAAAGTTCAGCTGGGACTGCTTACTTAAATTTATTTTGCTTAAAACAGGAACTGAGATTTAAAACCATTATTAATAAACAGTTTATTTTTTGCTGTGAGGCATCCAACATAAGTCATAAATTATTGTCCACTTAATTAAAGACACTCACCTTTCCAGCTGTTTTTTTAATTAGCTCAATCTAAAGCAAATAAATTCAGTGCTTTGCCAATTCTGTCAGGGACTTTGGTGCAGGCACAAGGAGGGTCAGGGTTCCTTTCCTCACCACTCCAGGTGTGATTTGGCCCTGTTGGAACTGATTTTTAGCAGCCCTGAGACATCCTTGAACTTCTGGGAACTCTGACTCTAAATCGTCAGATTGTCTAAAATGTGGACTTACATGCCTGACCAGAGTGAGTTCACCCCTTGTCTTTATTAATTTTTCTTATTTTCCTTGAATCCAAGAGTGGACCTGTGAGAAATTAAAGTAACCTGGCCACAGCTATCCTGGAAGAGCAAGTCTGCCATTGATGTAGCCAGCAACTTGCTCAACGACCCTTCAAGATAACCCACATACAAATCATTTTCTATGAAATTGAGTGGGATGTTTCAGACAGTGGGTTGGAGAGAGGAGCATGTTATTCATAGCAAAAAAAAAAAAATCTCATTTTCAGTCTTTTCTACAGCTGGCTCTCTGTAAACCTCCTGAACTCAGGAGTAACCAGATGAGTCTGTGGAAAACACTTTTGAGAGCTGTGAAATACAAACAGATATGACCCTGACCCCAGAAATCACCCATGAAGTTTAGAGTTGAAGTTGTTAGAGAGGCTTCAGGAGACATGAGATGGGAAACAAAAGATACAGGTAGCTGGAAATGTCTGAGTTGGTAAAATTCACCCACTTCTGGAGTAATCTCAAAAAAGGGGACAGTGGGTTAACCTTTGTTTATAGAAATGTGTCAAAGGTGTGCATTCCTCTTCTCTGCATCTCACCCTTAACTGACTTCTGTTCCCAGTCCTGGTATGCTCCAATGGCACCTGATGTGATTCACAGAGGGGTGAGAGAGAGCCTATGATGTCTGCAGATAGGAGAACCCAAAACATGGCAATAATTACAGGTAGATAGGTATTATTCTGGAACCACACAGAATTTGACCAGTGAACTCTCTCTGTCATTTACTCTGCCAGGCCCCAGAAAGCTGCCCTGGATCCTCAGGGTTTGTGTGCAAGGGCAGACAGAAAAGGGATGAAATGCTGCTTTTGCAGTGTCACCTCTGCTGACCAAGTAACTGCACTTTAGCGACTATCATCTGCCCAGTGATATTACCACTGGTTTGCAATTAGATAACACTCCTCAGAAAGGGAAATTTAATCTCTTGGATTACTTTTTCTGAGTAACTGGGAAAAACATACAAACAGGGAAATTTTGCAAGGCCAGAGTTTGTTTTTTGTTTTTGACTTATGACATCTTTTGAAACAAAGGTTAACCTTCTGTTCATAGAACTCCTTGTAGGGCTAAGGTTCAAAACTGGAAGTAGCAGCCCAGCAGAAGTGTGTAGCAGCAGAGATGACTGGGAATTGTGTAGCAAGTTGGGGGCTATGATAAATCTAAATTCTTATGAGAATATATGAGGGCTGGGGTGCTGCTGTTTTGGGTTAGTTTCTCACTTTATGAATTTTTAATATTACTTACTATTGCAGTTGAATAGTTTGGAGTTTATTTTTTATTGTAAAAAAAACCCCACATTTTTAGGCTGGAGGGAGGTGGAAGAGAATGATGAATGCATCATTCATGCCTGGGAGGCTGAACCAACTCCTCCCTTCTCAGAGATAGACGTCCTCTGAACCACTTGAGCTGGTTTGGGATTTTTCCCCTTGGCAGCTCTGTCCAGGGTCTGTTCCCATGAAGCAGGACCATTAACTAATGCCTGAGCATGTTGGACCTTGGGCATTCTCTGCAGAATGGCCCCTTCCTGCACTGCAGCAAAACTGGGGCTGGTGCCACTTGACTGCTCTGGATCCTGTGTTTGTGGATTTAACTTCATTTTCTGCTACAGGCCTCCTGGTATGTAAGAAAGCAAATTCAAGCTTGTCGCTGTGTTCAGTGAGGCAGCAAACTTGCAGGGGGAAATTCGCCTCCTTCTGTAGTTCATGGTGTTCTTCTAAACTATTTATAAATAGGTCTGCTGCAGCCAGTGTTTGCATTTGGACAGCCTCACTGTTCTCATTTTCAAGGCTTCTCTCAGATCTAAAAGTAAAGGTCAGGTTGACTCCCCTCATTTGAAACAGAGAGGAAGAATGTTAACCCTGTAAGCAGGTGGCTCTAATGCAGTTATTCTCAAGAAAATGAGTACATCTTCCTCTCCCTTTTGGCTCCATTTTCATTTCTCTGCCCTCTTCATTAGCTGATGATAGTTCCTCCATCCTTTTAAAGAGATCCGCCTGCAAATCGTCATCTGGGATTCATGAAAAGCAGAGATCTGGTAAGCAGCACAAATCACACCCTTCTGGCCCGCACTTGCCAGAAGCCCTGGATAAGTTTTCAGCTGAGTTTATGCTTCACCTCCTTCCACTCCACAGAACAATAACATATAGGTCCATTTTCCCCAAAAAAGCTTGCACCAAAACCCAACAGTCTACTTCATGAAGGATTATTTTTTGCTGATTGAGAGGTGTTTGAAGATGACAGGCATCTGATCTCATCTTAAGCCTTAAATTGCTGTAAATCCTGGATTGGTTTACTTTCTACTTCAACCAAGTAAGATATTATCCTGTCTCAGAGTTAACACTTTCCAAGCTTGCCTCGGCTGAGTGTTGCACACCAAAGGCATTAATGTCTGCCATCACTGGACAAGGCACTGCACAGAGCCAATTCATGTGTGACACAGCTAAAACACTAAATAGGATTACGTGGCTCATAAGGCAGGAGAATGAGAACCAGCCAGTTAAGCAGCCTTTATGTTGTACTACATACATGTAATAACCATTTTGCTTCTGTATGGGGCCCTTGAAGGGCAGGTAAAATACTGAAACAGCCTGAGATGCTGTGTTGTGTGTATGGGCAAAGGATGTGATGTCTCGTCATTGTCCAGATGTTGCTATCCAAAGGCTGCAGTAAGAAGGATGTCAGTGGATATTTACTTGAGTGAGGACCACAGTGGGGGTCACAGCCTATGTCTGAATGAAGAAAACATGGATGAGGATGTGAAAAATTCACTTCTGAAATGGAAAACATTTATTTTTACTTTTTTTCATGTTAAATATCCAAGAGTACCTTACCTTCCTTTATCCTCAGGAGACGTCTTAGCAGTCTCCTTCAGAATAGATTATCTTTGACTCAAGTGGTACATTTATTTTGGGATGGATTGCTCATAAATAGAGGTTTTGTAGTGTTCTGAATGCAGGGGATGTAACTGGTAGGCAGATACATTATGAACCCAACCGAAGAAGAGTTAGAAGAGTAAATATTGCTTTATTGCCTATTTAAGACTTCGAAATTAAAAGTTTGTATAAAAGAAGGTGCATTATCCCAAGACAGTGGTTTTATTTGTGCTATTACTTAACACAGTGTTACAAACACCCAAGAGATCTCTGTAAACTTTCTGACTGAGCTGTGAATTGAGGCCAAGGTGAATGTCATGGTTCGACACTGGCCAAATGCCAGGCACCCACAAGACTCATTCGCTTACCTTCTTCTGCTACAGTTGGGCAGAGAGGGGAAAAAAAAAGAGAATTAATGAAGAGTTCATGAGCTGAGATAAGGACTGGGAGAAAAACACTCTAGGGGTAAAACAAGTTTAAATTGAAAGGTATAAAGTAAATTTACTTTTAACAGAGTCGGGGTAAGACTAGAGAAGTAAAATGAGTCCTTAAAACACCTTTCTTTCCCCTTACAGCCACTCCTTCCTTCCCACTGACAGAGGAGGGGGACAGGGCATGAGGGTTTTGGTCTGTTTGTCACTCAAGATCTCTTTCTGTTTGCTCAAGGAGAGGAGTCTTTTTTCTGCTATGCCACGGGGTCCCTCCCATGGGCAAACAGTCTTCCCAAAACTGCTCTGGCATAGGTCACTCGTGCACAGGGTGCAGTCCTTGAAGGATGGGCTGCTCTAGTTTGGAAGCAGGGCCCTCTCTCTCTATTCATGTCTCCCACTGGATCACAGCTTTCTCTGGCATCCACCTGCTCCAGCGTGAGCACTTTTCCCACGGGCTGTGAGTGGATCTCTGCATTCCCCATGGACTTCCCGCCTTCCAAGGGGACAGTTTGTTTTCTCACAGTCCTTCCCAGGCCTGCAGAGGAATCTCCGACACTTGGGGCACCTCCTCCCCTTCCTCTCTTCCCATTCACCTCGGTGCCGCCATGTTGTCTCCCCTCACGTCCTCACTTCCTCCTCTCTCTGCCTGGAACAAAACTGCTGTTTGTAGGCACCATTGCCAGCCAGTTCCCCTAACTCAGAGCCTCCTGCGTCTCGGGGTTGATGTTCCCTGAGCTTCACCTCAGGGCGGCCGTTCCCCGAGGTGGTGGAGTCTTCCCCAGGGTTGCTGTTCCCTGGGTATTTCCCTGGGGTTGTTGTTCCCCAAGGTAATAAGGTTTTCTGTCTTCTCTTTGCCCTGAGTGTTTCACACCAAAGGCAGAGACGACAAATTGAGTCCAGCAGCTCGTGCTATCAAGGTTGTTTATTTCATATTATCTAACAGTTCTTGTCCGGCTTTGCAAGGCGTCCCCAGCAAGGCAAGACACACAGCCGGACTGGCGGTGGGCTGCCGCTGGGGCGGATCAGAGAGCCCCGTACCTTATGTACCGTACCCCTGACCCAACCACCGTCCAAGACGTATTTATTGCTTACAAAATATTACCAATACTAACTTGCTACGTTAACATGTCAGTTCTATTCTAAACCAATCTCTAAAGTCCAAATCAGCAAAAGATGGGGGATGAGAACAAGAACAAGGAAACTAGGGGCCACTCCCCAATTCCTCCATCTTGTCCTCTCAGCCCCGTATACTAAGAATCCTAATCTCTATATTTATACTCTATAACAAACTACTATCTACCTCTAAATTCTTAGGATCTGTGATTCCTCCTTCATGTGAGTATTCACTCCCATGGACAGAAGCCAGAGTCAGAGTCCTCCTGGGCTGTGTGTGAGGCTGGCTGACCCCCCTGTACAGGTCCCAGACCCCCCTGTACAGCCCCCTGACTCTCCAGGGCTGTCAGAGGGATACCCTGGACTCCAACACCTGCGGGTCCCGCAGTGCTCAGCAGTTGCTCTTGTGCAGGTTCATGTCAGGGAATCGCTGGTCCCGTCCCCGCTGGGCCGTGCTGGCCGTGGTGCTGGCGCTGTTGGACGCCGCTCCTCACGCGGGGCCTGCCCAGGGGCAGCAGCTGGAGAAAACTGCACGTGCCATGTTTTGATTTTCTTCATAAATGTCATGGCAGAGGCATTACCAGCCTAACTGGGCCAGTGGCATGTCCATCTTCAGAGCCATCAGAGAGTGGCTCTGTCGCACATGATGGAAGCTTCCAGAAGCTTCTCACAGAAGCTACCCCTGTAGCTCTCCCACTAAAAAATCAGGCGGTGCCAAATCGATACAGTGAATTTCTCCCAGTAAGTCCCAATCAGTGGGTAAAGATGTTCCTCTTAAGGAGGTGTTCAAAATGGCTAGAAGTGTTCTGATCAAAAATGGAGCTACTCCATATGCATTTTTATGGATTTGTGAGTTTTTACCCACCAGTAACACATGCAGTTATAATTTACCACAGAAGCACTACATAATTAATTAATTACCACCATTCTCCTTGGATGTGTTCAGCAGCTTCTTGTGAAAATCCCATGGGTTCTGAGGAGTGGTTTCTGTGCAGGCAGTAACTGTTACCCGGGCAAGCAAATGTTCACCCACTGTTTTGAAATCTAATTTTCTCTGCTGGTATGTGAAAAATTGCATGGCATTCTTGTCACAAAATTCCTTTTCTAGTTTTCCTGTGTTTTGCACTTTCACAATTGTCTTTGGCACAGCAATTATTATTGTACCAGCTGTAATGTTTATAAAAGGTGATTATAATGAAACCTTGGTAGGTATCTTGTAAAATTCCAGCACGGGTGAGTATGGACCCCACCAGAGCTTTTATTATAGATTTTGCTAATTTATTTGCGTACGCATTGAAGGCTCTGATGTCATTTACCTCAATGCTATATCCAAGTGAATTGCCATAATTATTTACCTATGAACCATGATTTTTTATCTAGAAATGTGTGGTTTGTGCATGGTGTTTTGGGATGGACTTTTACTCAGTGTGTTCTTTGAACAGCTTGGCACCTCATTTGAATGACAGGTTTTAGTTTTGTACATCACTGAAAAAAGTAAACTTATAAAACACTGTTAATGAGAAGTAGCTCTGCATTTCAACAACTGTTTTAATTATTACCAAATTATTTGTTTTACTATATTGTCATTTCAAATTTAAATTTTGTAGCTCTGTTTCAAGTATAGAGACTGGTTATAGTTATCGTTATAGTTATAGTTATATAGTTGTTGTAGTTATAGTTATAGTTATAGTTATAGTTATAGTTAGTTATAGTTAGTTATAGTTACTGATACCTTAGGAATTTAATTCGCTTTTGTATTTCTTCCATTTATATTGATAAAATATCATACACAAAGTAATTCCCATACCCATTAACATATGATTTGCCCACTCGTACTTCTTTTGTCATCCTTACTTCCTCAGGCTGTTTTCAACTTTAAGCCACTACTAATCCATGACCTTAGTGCTTTTGTATCCAGGTCTCAATTATATAGGTATTATGGAACAAGGATTGAAATTAACTACTCTTGACTTTATTGTACAATAACAGTCAGCTGATTAGCTTTTCTATTTCCACTAACTAGAATAATAGAGCAAATTTAATAACTTTAATTATTCATTTAATTTTAATTAATTTTTTTTTCTATGTGGAAAGGCCATTTAAGAAATATTTCTAAAGGGAAAGTGGAAATGGAGGAAAAAGCAACGATCTGCATTTCTGGGTGTCCAGAATTGCTGCCAAGCACACAGAAAGACAGCTGAAGCAGGAATGTACCCTGCACTCTGCAGTGCCCACTGCAATGGTAATTGAATAAAATCTGCTGAGACAAAAAAGAAAAAAACAAAAAGCACTTTGGTCAGAGAGCTGAAATGGAAAAGCAGCAGCCGTTAAAAGGAACCTTTTGTAGTCTGTCTCCTCAAACTCTGTCTCCTTCCATGAGACTACTCAAAAAGCAGAACACCTGTAGAATGTCAGGTTTCCTTCCGGATGCAGGAGAGCAGCATCGCATGGCATGGCCATGTCTCCAAGGCTGGGCACTTTGCTACTGCTCCTGTTCCAGCCAAGCTGATTGATTCTCATTTGAAATGCTATCTCTAAGCTGCTTTTGTTCAATTGCTTACTTTACTGAAAGGTTATAATCAAAAGCCCAGACTTCAGGAATAATTTGGCTCCCTTGTATGATACTGGTTTCCAAGCGGCATGTAAATAAGGGGTCACATTTTCAAAAGAGAGCACTGCCCCACCATCAGTGCTGTGAGAAATCTGCTTCACAGCTCCATGGCTGAATTTAGGGAGAAGCATTGCTGACAGGCTGAGTCAGTGGCCCAAATTCTTCTCCCTTTATCCATGTAACCACATGAAAATTGTGCCTCCTATCCACAGAATGTGCATGAATAATTTGCTTGGCATGGAACTGGAGCTAGCTAGCACAATAACTATGCTTTTGTAAGCTCCATATGTCCCTTGCCTTGGAGCTTTTCAGATGATACAAAACCCTGGTACTGTAACTAAAATGAGAAAAGCCTGGGCAATGACTTCAGAAGCAACTGAGAGTGACCTAAAGCTCATAAAGGATTCTTGACTTCGATGATGTTGACTCAGGTCCATCAGACTTACAGGTTACATCCAGACCTTATGGAGATCCTGGAATGACCCCTGCAGTCTTCAGAGATGGGTTTTTAAACCCTGCAAGAGAATCCGAATTTCCAAACACTCAAGAAACACCAAACTCTTTAACTGTACTTTTTGAAATAAGTTCAAGAAATGAGTGAACACACATTGCCTATCCCTCTCCTCCTCTTTGCACTCAACATTTTTGGTGTAGGAGAGTTCAGTAACGGAAGTGTAAACCTTCTGTTTACATCTATAAACAAGATAAGGTACAAATTGCTGCAATACAAACTTCCTTGCTCTGGCCCTCCGCTGACCTCAGCTATAAATGACAAGGACCCTTCTTTCTCACAGTTGCAGGAGTCTCCAGTCTCTAGGGCAAAGTTTAAACCAGCAAATGTGCTTACAAAATCTTCTGTGTGAATTTTTCTGCCTGCTGTGCTAGTCACACACTACTCAGGGCCAGGGGCTCATGCCTGTGACATGAGGGACAGATGCATCTGGACCTACACTTGGAGGGTGCCCCAGACACCTCCAGCTGCAGGGTGAGCCTGGGTGAATTTGCACCCATTTCCTGAAACCAAGGAGAAGCTACAAGCACTTTGGCTGAAGGGCTTGGATAGAGAAGGGCACGCTTGTACAACATTTTAGACTGACAGGAAACATCCGTGTCACTGTATCTCACACTCAACTCTTCTCCTGGAAGTTCTATGCTGGGTCAAATAAATTGGTTGCAAAATATCCAAGATTATGCCAAGTAAACACAAGAATAATTAGATTTAAAAGCTACTCATGCATTGTCTTGTTTTTATAGATTTCAATGGGTGCAGAAAGAAGAGCTGCCAATAACACAAAAGCTGTTCTAGGCACGGGAACCAAATTCCTTGGTGACCAGGAGAGATGACACGTGGCCTGAGGGAACAACAAGAAGAGGGCTGAGATATGAGAAAAATCTTAGGGAGTGTGGCAGAAAAGTAAAAGGGAACTTCTGTCCTTGACAGCTGTAACTGTATCTCCATGCCCTGAGAGATCTCACAGTCACTGGCAGTTACACATACACGTCATTGAGATTATGGTGAGTATTCCTAATTAGAATGGTTAATCTGGGATTTCTGCAGCCATGTCTGTTCTGGGTTGTGGAAGTGGAAACTAAACCATCATGTTTGGTACCAACATCAGACTGTAGGGCAGTGCAGGGTTGAGCTTTTGAACACCAACACTGCATTTGCACGAGGACAAGACTTAGAGTGATGTTTGTATGTCCCCAAGCAGGACTTTTGTCCCACTCCTTCTGGAGCAGCTCAGCTCAGAGGGGCACAAGGACATCATCTCTGGCATGGGTCACCCAACTGCAGATCCCTGGAAGATGGACTGGTGCTCAGGCATGGCCCTGTAAGCCTTCCTTGCAAAGTCATCACTGAATGCCCACCATTAGTGTGCCCTGGAGAGAGTGTGAAATGGTTCTAAGAGGGCCAGGTCAATAGTTCTCGTGTGTTTAGGCAATGCAGAAACTCTGCTTTTCTTCCTTGAACTATGCAGTGGTTTGCAGGAGAATGACTCAGGGATATGTGCAAGAGAGAAGGGCCACAGGGATGGTTCTTGGTCACTGCTGTTAATGATACTGCAGAGAAGTGGTGACACTGGATCCCCTCAAAGTGCTTTGAGCAGAAGCATGTCAGCTTCTGAAAAGTGCCAGCTTCTGGCCCAGAGGCCTATTTTAAATACATAATGATATTAAAAAAAAAAATCATGCTATTAGATACTGCTGCCCCAAACCACATGGTTTTGTATATGTCACCAGGGCTACGAAGTTCCATTCTCACTGTTCAGAGGAGTTAATTGATGCACAGAATCAAGCAGGATAACGTGTGTTTGTTTTAATGTGCCCAGTTCCATTTATGTTTGGGGGAGGTTACTCCTTTGGCTCTCCATGTGTTTCACAAGCTATGACAGCTCTAGCAGTCTCAGCCATGGGTGAGCATCTCCTCTCCTGCTGTTGGAGGAACACAAACATCCACTTTGTTGGTAAATGCAATGGCTCAGATGTGGACAATTCTCTGTTTTGACTATGGGCTTTGTGTTACAAAGAAGCGTGTGCTGCAACCTCCTGTGAAAACAGCAGAGAGAAAGAATGCTGCTGGTGTGTATGAGATTTCTCTTCCCTGCAACAAATGCTATTCTTAGCTGGCTGGCTGGTGTGGAGTAACGAATTAACTGAGTGTGATAAGGCAGGGAAACGCCGATACTGGCCCCATTTTCAGCCCTGTGTTTGCTCTGCCATTAGACAATGGGGTCTTGGTCCCCTAGGAGGCCCTGACATGTCAAAACAATGTCAGTTAAGTCAACAAATATCCTTGTGTTACACTCATTTCCAAATCATGCTTTGTCCCTTTAAAAATTCTGAATGGAAAGGTTAGGGATATTTAAGAATTAAGATGATAAAATATGGGGAGACAACATGGAAACAGCTGGCTTACAAACATAAGCCTGATTCCCATCACCAGTATTTGTTAATATTATTTGTGTTGTAATGCATATGAGAAAGTTGAAAGGTCTGAGAAACGTGACATGTATATCTCAGCATCCATGTGTTGTAGGGCAGGAAATTACTCCATTAGCAGAGCTGCAACACCTCCAGACATACAAGGTATGTTGCCCACATGCATATCTCCTCAGGTCTGCCATACACCTGCAGGTGATGAGGAGCTCCAGCAGGGCCATGGTTCTCAGGAAGGTCCAAATGGTCCAAATCCTTTAGATAATTTTGGGTAATGCTTCTGGCTGGGAAAGAAATGTCATGGCCTCGCACTGGGTACATGGGAGTTCAGTTCCTGGAATCATTGAATTCAGCCTGATATTGTGGGTAATAGAGTAATAATCCTTACTGCAAATTGATCACACCTGGATTTAGAAGTAAGTTACAAGTGTGAAATCAACATTGGGATTACTGACAGGCTGCTTATTCCAATTGGCATCCTTATGGCTCCTGTCCCAGCTCATCCCTCCTTGCATGCAAAAGACAAGGTAAGGTTCAGTTGAAAAGTCTTGGGAATTTTCAGGGCTGACCCATGTTCTTGTGGGCTTAGAGTTGACAAAATTAGCTGCTTACTTCATTGGTTGAAAACAGATGAAAAGAAATGCCTACTTGTGCTATGAATAATTCATCAGTGAAAGAAGGTGCTGCAGGATAGTATTTGGGATGAAAACTGCATAACAGTAGTCTCACAATGCAATTTGCTACCTATAAAGGAAGATACTTCTGGTGACTGTCCTCTCTTCAGTAAAAAAAAAAAACAAACCTCCTCTTAACACTGTCTGCATTTGGAAACAGCCTACATTTTAAGTAATTAAAACTGATGTTCCTGACAAACACTCGCCTCCAAAGAAATGGTCTATTGTAAATGTAAACTCTCAAGATCCTTCCAGGCATACCAGCAGACTGTCTTCTAAAAATTCTTCCCAAGCCATCTGGTGCCTTATCTTTGTAGCCAAGCCATACAATAACTTTAAAAGAGGATTTTTGCTTGCAGGGTTTAGTCTCAGGACTACAGATTCCCTTGGAAGTATCCCAGTTCACTCTGAATCCATTAGACAGGCAGCTCTGGCTGTGTGAATTCTTCACTACTTTTAATCAAGACCCAAAATGTGCAGCTGTGGTTCTCTGGGGAGATCCCCTCTTCCTGTGGTTTGCAAAGGGAATGAAGGAGTTACAGGGAGAAGCTGAAGATTTCCAAACAGGGATTTACACTCCATTAATTCCCTCTCCGGCATCCCAGCCAGAGTGGCATGACATGAATGTGGTTAGGAAGGCTGCAGCCAATTCACATCATTCTTGTAGCTCTCCCCACACCTGCAAGGGGAACGTATGGATTCCAGGTTTGCTCCTAGGCAGCCTTTGCCATCAAAAAAGGGTATTTAGTTTGTGAGAAGGCATGAAGGCATAGAGCAGAGGTGGCTGTTGGAAACAGCTGGGAAGAAAAAGACAATTTTGTTTCAGCTCTGCAGATCATCCAGAGTTTACTGTCCCTTGGTTATATCCTGCTACGTTTGTGCCTGCTTTTTAACATCTCACCTCGACTCTTATCGTCTTAGAAACTGAATTCTTACTGTTAAGTCCCCTGTTTTGGTTGCAGAAGCAGAGCCTGACAGTGAAGTTAAGTAGCAAAGCCAAGGCTGCAGGCACCTGACAGCAAAGCAGTAATTCAGGCACAAAGCAGAGTGAGGGATCCTGTGTTAGGTGTGCCCATCCACTCAGGCAGTGACAGCCATCGTGAGAAACAGGGCAGGGTGTGCAGCTCAAAATAGAACTTGTTCACCACTCCTTCATCCAGGGCAAACACAGCATAGTTGGGGAGAGACCAAATCCCTTTTTGGATTTTTGTCCTGTGTTTATATGCTGAATCCTCTACACCAAGCATTTCTGGTCTGTTCCTTCTCGATGCTGCTTTCCGAGGAAAGGAGGAAACTGGGTGCAAGAGTGTAGGAGCACCTATAAGGAGACAGCTGTTCCCTCAACATATCCTGCAAATTGGAGACTGCTGACAAATCTGAAGCATCCCATTTAAGCAGCACCTCTTAATCATTTAGCAAGGGAGGGCAATGGCTCTGGTCTGTTGCACATTCTGGCTGCAGTAATGATGTGGTACCAGCAGTGCTACAAAGTGATGGGATGCCATTAGATTATCTTCTCCCTCCCTGTGCCCATCTGTTCTGGGAACCCTCAGCTACCTGAGAAGAATTTTAAAACACCCTAGTTTTGGGTACTGCAACTTAGCAAGCACAGACACTTTTCTAAGTTAAAAATAAATAGAGTTTTTTTCAAGATGTTGCATCTTGGTAAAGAAATACTGGATGTTATATATGCTTGTCAGGTGGATATTAATGAGCAAGATGTGATGCTGTAAGATAGCTCCTGGAAATGACAGAGATTCTGCACTTCTCCAAGAGAGTGGAAGTTTTGATGATGAGTTTTGACAGGCACTGGATTAGGCCTAAAACATTTCCAATTTTTTGGCCATTGACAATTTTTTTGACAGTTTTATAACCAGTAGAGACTTCCACAATACAAATATGACAACATTGTAAAGACTTCCCCCAGGGAGATGTCTTTGCTTTTAGTTGGGAACCTTGTTACACCCCAAGGGAAATCAAACAGTGTAGGGAAAAAGAACTGTATCTGTAAAGTTGCTTAGCTTTTCCCCTGCTCTACTGGATATATGTATTTTGTTATCTCTGGAGACAATCTACTATTTGGGAAAAGAATGAAAACAACCCTCCTAAAACAGTTTTACAGTTAATGATCCCTGCACTGAAATATTACAATATACACTTAGGCTGCATACAAGATGGAGAGGGAGGATGGAACAACCATGAGGTCAGAGCTCAATGACCCCATGTTGTTTGCCAAATCAATCCTCTCAGTCTCCTCTTCATAAGGTGATGGTGACACCTCACAGAGCTGTTATGATAATTTGTTTGTATAATAAAAGTACATGGCTCGAGGGATAAAGCTTTTTGTACCTGCATAATTTCCGACATTCTCAGGTTGCCTTTTGGTGTGGGATTACAGAACATCTGCACTATTTAGTCCTCCTAGTATTACTGTTAATGTTTTGGCAAAGGCACCTGGAACACAGCATAGATGCACACGTACATACTATCAAAAGTCATGAGGAGTGTATTCAGGTCCTGTTTGATTTATAGCATATCAAACACAAAAGATAAAACAATATAATGTTTATCTTGGTGTGGCTTAATTTGCACAAAAATGGGAAGATCAGAATTCAGTGTTTCTTAGCTACTTTAGGACCTGTCCCAGGTTCATCTGTAGTAAAAAAGGAGATGGGAATCTATAACTGCTTATTAGGCCAAAGGAACTGCCAGGCTGCAGAGAGACCCAGAAGCTGAGCTACCCTGACCACTTTCCACGTGGCAGATAAGAGGTGTCAGGAAAAGGAGCAGTGTGCAAGCAGTCAGCAGCAATGCTGGGAGCAGGGGAGGGGCGAGTTGGAATCAGCAGTTTCAAGTGGAGAGCCTCAAGGGATCATTATGTCCATCCATGCTGACCTGACGATGAAAATCCCACACATTTGCAGGGTCTACGTGGGCTTTCCGTTCCTCCCACCAGTCCCTAGTTCCTACTCATGTTTATGTTTTCCAGGGTCAAAGTTGTTTTTGAGGCAAACTGAGGGCCACTTTCCTTGCATGTGAACGGAGCAGTGGGACAGACTTGTTTGCTTTCCCTCCTTCTCCTTCTGTTCCCAAATGGTGGTTCCCTTCCCTGGCAAAGAGCAGGGATGATATCTGCAAGGACAAGGCAGCACTGCATTTCCACTGTGCCCCACCTTGCACCTCTGTGCAGAACAACGATGGCTCCCACAGGACACAGCTCCTGCTGGGAGGTGTTTGAGTTGGAGAGTTTGACCCAGGACCAAGATGAAGGATGTTTGGGAATTATTTCCCTGGGTAACTTTAAGTTAATCACCTCAATGTGCACATCTCAGTATTCAGGGGAGTAGGATGGCACCGATGGCTCTGCAGCATCCTGGCACATCATTTCACATCTCCCTCAGCCACTGGCCCTAAAAAAAACGGGGACCACAACATGGGCCCACAGAGAGCAAGTTGGGACAGCAGTGATAGCAGTGCTGTGCTGGTATTGCTGGGAAAGGCAGAGAGCACTTCCCAGCCTCCTATGGATCAGAGGAGCAAACTCCCAAACAACCCAGCAATTCAGAGCCTGATGGCAGCAGCACACTACGTGGGGTAAGAAGAGAACCCCAGGGAGGAAGTAGGAGCTTAAACGACTACAGTAGATGAGTGTACTTAAATCCTTCTAATGAGGATCAAAAAGAGTTGGCTTGGCACAGATAACAAGTTTGAAAATTAAATATACACTAAGAACTTGCAAGTTTCAGTCCCTCCAAGCAAATGTGAAAGGCTTGCAACTTAAAAAAATATGTCTTTGACACAACTGCTGAGAATGTCTTTTAAGGAGAAGCCTTTATGAGAGCTTCCAAAACAAAGAGAAACGCAACCCAGAGTGGTATCCTTGTTACTAGCATCAGCAGATGAATGAAAGAGGCAGGAGAGGGCAGTCAGCTGTTTGAAGGGAATGAAATCTTTCACTTTCTGACCACACAGATTAGACAGAGAAAGAAAAGTTGGCTGTTGTCAGGTATCTTGTAGCATTGAGGAACAACCATCAAAGGGAAACTGTCTGCCTTGTGGGACAATCTTTGGGCAAGTAAGAGGATGCAGCACATAAAGGAAGATGACACTTACCTGGAGAGGCTGAGCCACAGAGAACAAAGATTAGTACTGGGGGTGGCCTGCACTATAGGGAAAAGGAAATGGTAACAAGGGGGGAAAGCAGTGCAAAAAAATGGGTTCCTCAATTCCTGCAGCAGTGTGCACTGCCTTAAATTTCTTACTCAAGTTTTGCTGTTGTGATCAAGTTCTGATTTCATAGTTTATAGAAGAGGCATTTGCAGCTCAAGTTCTGCAGTATTTACACAGGCAAAATTCCCAGTGTTTTAAGGGGATTTTTCCATTGGTAGGTATGGGCTCTTAAGGCTTACTTCTGACTGGGTGAGGACTTGGAGTCTGCACAACTACCATACCGTAAGTATTAATAGATCCTTCCTAATAGGAAAGTTATTTGAATTTAAGATTGCAGCTTAGTTTCTCTAAACTCCACATAATCTATTTACTTGCAGTACAGCTTTCATTCTGCACTTCCTAATCTCCAGCTGTAAAGATTCGAAATGCCACACAACATACAACTTGTGCATATTGATGGAAATAGCTCTGGAAGTCATGCCATGCTGCATGACACACATAAATGTAGGTTTAGTGGCATTGCAAAGCCAGGATTTGGTCCTGGGAGGCTTCAGACTGCTCCCAACTCTGCCCTGTAATGCAGTCCCATGAGTTGGATCCCCTCTTCTGAATGATGGAGTTGTGTTTCTTGCCTTCCCTCAGGTTGGTGGTTTCAGATCAGTGGTGGGACTGTGAGGATGTTCCACAAAACCACCTTGCTGCATTCAGCTCAGTGCCAAAAAAAAGGGTCCTACCCAACCAAGGCACTGTTATGTGCTGCCACTTCTCACCCTGTGCCAGCTCCTGAGCTGTGTCAAACCTCACCCCAGAGCCAAATTAACTGGTCACTTTGTAGACAAACTAAGGAGAAAAAAAACTTCAAAGCTTTGCTAGGTTTTCCTGTGACAGTGAGCTGAACAGAAGCAAGGCAACTCTCACCAGCACCTGACAGGCATGGAGGATGCTGAGGCTGAGAGTGGCTGATGTGGGATGTTTGTGAGATGGAGATGCCTCGGGGCACTCTGCGGCCCAGATAAACCAGACCTGTTTCCCAACATTATGCTGATCTGAGGACTGAAGGCTGCACCCCTTTCCCGGGACACTGGCAGGACTAGCTCCACGTAAGCCTCCTCCCCTCCCCTCTGACTCAGCCCTAATGCTATGCTCAGCTTTTCACCTCTCCTTCCTCAGGCAACTCGGTTCACTTTTCCTCACTCCCCCTTTGCTGATCAGCTGCTTAATACTGCTCCACACACCTAACTGGCAGCTCAGGCTCCCCTTGGCACTCCTGGGAAATGTCCACACCCACCTGAGCTTGGGATACAGCCGACCCTTCCCTCTCCCACCATGATTTCTGGAGCATTATACCAAGCTCAAGCACCCTGTGTGTATCTCCCTCTGTGAAGACTGAAAGACTTTGGGGTACATGTGGACATTGTAGGAAGGTGGTCAGGGTTCTGGGTGCTCTGTGAGCACTACAGCTCAGAGAGATATGGGTGAGTTATCTCATGGTGAGTATCCGAGATTTTAATTAAACCTGGTTTATTAGCGTGGGCACAACACCATGCAGGGAGGTTATGTGCCATTACACCTTGCCCTAAGGGTGTGCTGACTTGGGTCTCCACAGTCCTGGAGATTCCTGCACTGCCGAGGCTCTGCCTCCCAGCCCTGCAACCCTGCTCAGCCAGTCACAGGGTTGAAGATGCACAGCTCTGCAGGTGATGCTTTACTTGCTTTGACTTTTATAGTCATCGTACAAAATTAATAATTGACTCCTAATAGTTGAGGTTTGTAGGACTTCACCAGTCGTTTTGAAGAGTCATGAGGTGCCACTTTGCCCAGAAGTGGATTCTGAATTGATTTTTATTTTAAAACTTTCCCTTTCTGCAGCAAATACCAACATTTCTGTGCCTTGTTCCAAAGTTCAGTGAAGAATGCAAAGAACTTTGACATTTTCTATGGAAGTGCAAATTGAACTTCCAAAGTTCTCTTCTGCCTTGCTTACAGGCCTTAAAGGTTTAAAAGCCTTTTAAACCAAAGCTGGGGGTCTGGATTTGAGGAAGACATAGCAGACAATGCTTAATTACATTTACATCTAAAGGATATCTTGAATTTTTACAGAGACTTTCAAACTGTAAAATAAAATAAAATAAACTCAGATAAGTATATAATCTTCCCTATTCCTCAGGGTGCCTGAAAAGTGTACAACACAAACCTAATCCTGAACAAAAGTTGTTTGAATTGCCTCTTATCTGAGAAATGCAGAATAAAACAACTCCTAGAAGAAGCGTCCCACAGGATTCTTCAATTGCTGGTCCACTTCTTCAAGCTGCCTTGAAAAAAGAAAAAACGGAAAGCGTTAATTACGTAAGGATACTCAGCTCTCCTCCCAGTGGGTGACAAAGTGACTTATCCCCACCAGGAGCTGGCAAAGCAGAGCTCTGCGCCGGCTGCTTTGGGATTTTAAAGACTTTTGGAAGGAGTCGGCGGGGAGTGGGCTCCGGACCCGAGAGTGATGAGCTGTGGCTCGGACTCCCCCCGCCCGCTCCGTCCAGCGCCAGCGTTGGCTTTTCTTGACCAAAACCTGCGACTTCGGCGTTCGCCGGCAATGAGAAAAGAGTCATATTGGAAGGAGTGGAGTCGGGGGGAGCGAAGGAGGGCGGGCTTTTTCCTGTTGGATCTGTGGAGCACGCCCCTTTTAAAACTTGAATCCCGGCAGCTCTCGTCCACTAGCCCGACGTGGGGAGAGGCGGAAAGCGAGGGAGAGCAGGCAGGCAGGAGGGCGGGCGGGCGGCTCCCCCGTCCCGGCCCGTCGGTCCCGACCCCGGCCCGNATGCAGCTGGCGCCGCTGGCGCTGGCACTCACCACGCTCTTCATCGACGGCTTGAGGACGGGAGCGAGGAGGCAGAAGCTGCACCCCAGGCAAGGTAAAGGGGTGCTCGGGGAGGGGTGCGGGGAGTGCTGCGCTGCCGTCCCCCGGGGCCGCGGGGATCGGCCACCTCACTCAGCGGGATATGCATCTGTCCCCTCGCAGCCCAGCTACTGGAGAAGCTCAGCGAGTACGAGATCGTGACTCCTACCCGAGTGAATGAGTTCGGTGAGCCCTTCCCCACCGATGTCCACTTCAGGCGGCGCCGGCGGAGCACCAGTGCTGCCCCCGACGCCTGGACGGCGGCCGCCGCTGCCTCCCCGAAGGCACACTACAAGCTGTCCGCCTTCGGGCAGCAGTTCCTCTTCAACCTGACGGCCAGCTCGGCCTTCATCGCCCCGCTCTTCACCGTCAGCCTCCTGGGAGAGCCCGCCGCAGACCAGCGGCGCCTCTATGCCGAGGCGGCCGACGCCGAC
>VXBR01000771.1:136950-225387 GCA_013400215.1 Cisticola juncidis
GCCGGCCCACCCCGGCAGGGCTTTCGCGCACGCCGCTTTTAAATCGGTCGGGATCCGGGGTGCGCCGCTCCTGCTCCGCGGGTTTGGGGGGAAAAATGCCACCCTCCGACACCCGGGCGGGCGTTCCATGAGCCAGACCCGGGCACAGACCCCCGCCTGCCCCCGGGGGTGCCGGTGGGGGTGGCTGCGTGCTTACCGCCAGCGCTGGAGCCACACAGCACCCCGGACCAGGAGCATGTCCCGGTCCCTGGTACCCCAGCTAGGTGCCTTTCGGCGCAGAGAGGTTGGCACCGGGATGAGCAGGAGCTATTAAAAGGGCTGTCCCTTCCGTCTGTCCTGGTGCCTTTCAGTCCCACGGGCTGCCAATCTCAGGGGCTCCCAGGAAGTTTTTGCTGGCTTCATCCAGTCCAGGAGCTCCTCTGCGTGCTTGTGTTCACCTAGGCTTGAGCACGTGTGTGTGGCTTCCCTCCCAAGTACTGGCCATGGATCTCAGTATGCGATGGCTGCAGAATGTTTTGTGTTGGATTTTTCTTTTTTTATTTACCTACCAAATACCTGCATTTGTAGTTGTATGCAACTAGGAGAGTTGATGTCTTCTCATAAGCAGGGATTTCACCAGCTGGACACCTTCCTCTGGTCCTTATCTGTGGGCTGAAAGCCTGTCTCAGGGAGAAGTGCTGGGTGAAACCAGCACATGGTGGAGTTGCACTGGCGCCTCCAGCACACAGCAGCACCATCACCCTTTGGGCAGGACTGGTTTAATAAACGTCCCTGGCATAAGGACAGGATCTAGCAGACAAGCCCCTCTCATGCTCCCAGCCTGTGTGTTAGTAAATAGCTCTCTGTAACCACCAGTAGAATGGCTGTGCAGCCCAGGATGGGTGCAAGCACTGTGACCAAAGCTGGAGCTCCAGCCGGTGCCTTCACAGGGATTACCACAGAACTGGGCACAGCTCCCTCATGAACTGCTGGCTTTGTTGGGTAGTACTGCTAGATGGCTTTTCACTGTGCAAAGCTGACCTCCTGTTCCTCTCTCTGGTCCCTCTCAGCTAGGCACATTCAAGTCTGATGATGGGGACTATTTTGTAGAACCACTCCTATCATTTGAGGAACAGGAATACGAAGAAGAGCACAATAAACCACATCTTGTCTACCGACACCGGACACCTCCAACCAACTCTTCAGGGGACAGGCAGACTTGCGATACTCCAGGTACTCATTTTGTTACTGCCTTGGATGACTTGATACTTGGAAGTGCTATTTGCAGTTAAAAGGCAGTAGGTTTGTGTGGCAAAGAAGGGATATGGAGTTGAGAGACCCCTCTAGAAATGGTGCTGTGACCACTATGACTGGGCTTGTGGTGGTAACTCTGTCCTGGAGAGTTGTGGTGCACCCTTGCTTTCTAGGAATTGGTTATGAGGAAGTTGCGGTCAGAAAAAGTGTTGCAGTCTCCCTTTGATTCCTGATGTAAAATTGGCAAGAGAGCTTTTGGTCTGTCTTGCCTTAAGTATTCTGTGAGCCCTTAAACTTGTTTTCTGTTCTCTCCTATATGTAATTCCCAACCATCCTAATCTAATATACTCTGTCCTTTAAATGACATCCTTCTGTCTTGGTCTTGCTGTGGTCCTGGTCTTCCTTCCCCAAATCTGACTGTGAGTTGCCACATCTTACTTCTTTCTAGTGGAAATGAGGAGGTCCTAACACCAACCCTGGTGGTTCTTCCCTTTGTAATCACTTTTCCATGGTTCATTTTCAAAGGCTTTTTTTTTCCTCATGGCCCTTCCTCCACCAGCACCATCTCCCTGACCTCCTCATTCCCTCTTTCTAGTCCTTGCACATATGAAAGAGCACAAGCCTTTTTCTCTCCCCCTTCATGTGCCCCAATGAGCAATAGCCTTGCTCCTACTGTCCCCATTATCTGTAGTGGCCTCCTGCTGCTCTCTGCTTCCTTGACTTCCTGATGTTCACAACTAATCCTCCCCTTTGGCAGCAAATACCTAAATTTTCTCTGAGGAAGCTTATTCCTTCGGTCTCCTGTTTCACCTGGTGTTCTGCCCTCCTCCTTTGGCTTGCAGCTAGATCTACAGGAACTTTAAAGCTTAAACAGAGTAGAGACCTTGACTGGGTTTCCTTGTGGGCTGCAAGCTGCTCATATGCTGCAAAGTAGGTGGAGTTGCTCAGGGTGTAAAGGTACCACTGGAGGAGAAGTATGGTGCCCAAATCAGGCTGCACTTAGTACACGTTTGGCACCCATGACTGTGGATCGTGGCTGAGCTGTTGAGCTGTCAGTATGTTCAGCTTGCACTGATCATGCTAAGTAGGAAGATGCTCTGATACTCTGTGACTAGCCAGAGCAACGTGTTTCTTCTAGAGGACATGTGAATCCATGTCCACATGCAAACCTATGTGCCAGGGGTACAGTGGCACGTCTCACGAGGCTGTCATTGTTTGTTCTTCCAAGGGTTGCTGCTGGAATATGCCATTCTGGTTTCTCTCTTCCAGCTGTTTCTGCTCCCTTCTTTGAGATCAGATGCAGGAGACTCAGAACAGTTGGAAAGAAACACGGAATCTGGCACATTGCATCAGTAACCCTTGGAGGAACGGAGCAGCAGATCACAGGACTCACATTGAATCAAAGGTAGCTGGGAGGGCTCTGAATTTTGCTTGTGGACTTGTCTCTGTGCTGCTGTAACAGACTGCTGTATTTCACCCCATTGTATCATAGTTCCCATTTAGGATATTATTCTTTTGTATTGTAATTTGCAAAAACAATACTCCATCTGTGATTTTACTAATGTGATGTGTATCTCTTTCTCCTTTGTTCCAATATGCTTTGCTTCTTGCTTGTCATTGTTTTCTTGCTCTTCTCAGTTGCTTCATATAGTGGAGAGAGGAGTTTCTCATATCTCAAGCACAAGCTTTTTGTCATTGTCCAGGCTTTTGAAAGGGAATGGTGTTATGGCTATATGTGTGTGGTGAACAAGTTTTGGTTATTTCATTTAAGGAGCAAGTTTAGAGCAGCTTGGGCAATGCTGAACCTTTGCATCCTACCTGGGGTTACATCTGGTGAGAGAAGGTGTCTGGCATGTCTTTGCAGCAGAGGTGAATGTGCAAAATCTAGCAGCACTCACTGGTTTAGACAAGGTGTATCTCTCACTCCTGCCAGAGAAGAATGGTTTCGTGAGAGTTTGGGAGTTAGTCATAGTTGTAGGGTGTTGTGTGAATCCAGTCTTTTGTCAGAAGAACGTGTGAAAGGGTGCATTTGCTCTGCAGGCTTCTGGCAGGGGTGGAAGTTTGCTCGATGAGTAAATTCGTGTGAGGGAAATCTAAGGTACTACCCTGAAGTGAGCAAGGGACCCCATGTTGCCAGGCAATGGTGCTTTCATTTGCAGCAGTCTCTCTGGTCTTACTTTTAGTTTTCAGCGTTCTGAGGTCAGCTTAGAAAACTAGGTATTTGCTTTTGTTAAGTTTCAATTAGCAGTTTCTGATAACAGTTTTAGGTCCTCTGACATAAAAGATACTCTGCAGGTGTTCTGGAGAAAGATCTTTTTCCTCTGAACGCTGATGGGTATCAAATAGAAGCTGTGCTCTGCAGATGTACTTTCATAGCACAGCACTGGGGTCTCTGGCAACGCATTTCAGGCATCTGGCATACAGCTCAGCTGCTGCACGAAAAACTTTGGACAGAGTTTTCCTTGGGGTAACAGGTTAATGTAGTTTCAGTCACAGGAGATGGTGCATTTTCCTCTCCTTCTTTTCTTCTAGTTAGTACTGTGAATCAGTTTGTCATATGGCCGGGAATCTGGCAGAATAATTAGTTGTGTTTTACTGAATAGCCCTGATGGGATGAGGACTTCACCAGGCTGACAGTATGATGTCACTGTAGGTGAAGCACTGCTACCACCCATGGCTTCAGGTAGCAAGTTCTTCCGAACCAATTATTAAATATCCGCTTTTTGAGGTGGAGGAGGAAGAGTAAAGAAATTGTGATCCTAAAAAAAGAAAAAAAGGAAGTAGCTCATTGCAAAGCTGGAGAGCACAGCTTTCCTGCACCCCACAGAGGAACAACCTGACTCCAGTGATAAAGGCATGGAGCTGCATCCTGCATCTGTGTGCAGCCACCTTTGTGAGGCCAGCAGCACCTCCCCAAGCCCCCATCCAGTGAGACTTTCTGCCAGGAGCAAACCTGTGAGCCCTTTCTATGTGAAATCCTCAAGGTTTGGTCTTGCAGAGAGATGTCCAGCTCCAGATGCCAACAGGACACTGCCTTTGGTCATCACTTAAATAAACCACTTCAGGCCACCTCTTGCTCTGGGTCTTATGTCCATTCTGCTGCTTCTCCTTTCTATCATATTTCCCATGTATTTGGTCACTGATGTGTATATATATGTATTTGTATGTATATTTTGGTTGTTGAGTTCTCTGGAGCTGTTCTCTTCCAGTTTTGTCAGGGTCTGTGATAGCTTTAGCCTTTTACTGAATCTTTGCAATCATTCTGCCTGTTGGCCACCCCTTGTTCTGAGACAGATATGGCCTCCACCTGTCTGGTTGCACTGAGCCACAATTCCCTGTGTGTGTGACTATGATTGCAAGTATTGTGCCCTTTCATCACCCCACTTCTGTTGCTTGCCTAGCTCTCCCTCCAGACTTAGCAAATTCTGTGCTGCTTTTACTGTGACACTGCTGCAGGACTCCTGACTAAACTTTTTGGGGCAGCTCCTTCTCTGCACTTACTGCCTTCATCTGGCTGATCTGCACTTCCAGTTTCCAGCCCAGCTTCATTAGTTAAATACATCTCTGTTCTTGCCTCATTTCTCATAATTCTTTTATATTCAAGACCTGTCTGGGGCTGAGATACATAAACCAACAACTGAATGTACAGTGAGTACAAGCTGCTCCCTCACTTGTTGCTGGTCAGCTGTGCCCATCCCGAGGCTGGCGTTGGACCTGGGCTCTGGGGCTGCATGTGAGGATCTTGCACAAAGTCCTCGCTCCTTAATGAGAGCATTTAAAGCAGGAATATCCATCCAATATCCACGGGCAAAACTCCTCATGCAGAAGCAGCAATAACATCGATGGTGCCAAACTAGTAGGAAGACGATTAGAGCTGTTCCTGTTTCTGGAGGGGAGCCAGGGGGCTGTAGCCAGCCAAGAGGCCTTCCAGCAGTTCATGCTGAGGTGGTGAGGTTTTGGAAGCAGGCTCAGATGTGTGCAGGACAGAGCAGGTCTTACCTGCACCATGCTGACTGTGCCTCCACCCACTGCTGGCAGAGGTGGGAAAGCTGCTTTCCAAAATCCACCAAGTATTATCAGCACAGTGGCTGTGGGACACGACCTGCAGGCTTAGCACATCCCAGTACCTGTTGGAAATGGATGCAAAAGGTCTCAAATTTGCTGATAATTCATTGGGTGTTAGAGCAGTTTGACTACTGGAGAGTACATGTGTGGCCAGGCACAGCAGCTCCATTAGGGGAAGCTCCATGTGCTCCAGGTGAGGAGACCTCTGTTTAAGCTGTGCTGAGAAGGGTCCTATAAAAAGCACAGGAGAAACCAGCAACAGAACCAAGTCTGGCTGCTGAGCTAGCATGGCACAGGCATAGTCAGTAATATGTCACTAATTTTTCAGTGGCATTGATGAGTAGTTTGTAATAGATTACCTTTTCATAGTAACTGTAACAACCTTTCCCACTGAACATGACACTGGGGAACCACCAGAGCAGAGGTGAGCTGCCCTTGTGTGCCTTGAGCAAGCAGCCCTGTGCTGCCAGCTTAATGATTGAGGTCTTGTTTCTGCATAATAATTAGCAGCAGCCTGCTCTCCTAATGCCAGCCAGCTGCATGGGAAGTCACTGGTGAACCCATGGCACAAGCAGGAGATAGTCCTGTTCCCATGTAGCCAGAATGGGGATGTGTTAGTGTGTTATCAGTGCCATGACCATGGAGGAGACCTGGGGAGGGATGTTAGGGATTTGGTACCGTGGCTAAAGCCTGACTCTGTAGTGTGCTCTTTCATTGGTGCAGGGGGGGATGAGCTTTTGTTCCTGCTCGAGTTGTGGTTCAAGGTGTGTCCACAGTGTTACAATTGGCAATGGAGTAAAATGGGGCCAGTGACAAAAAATTTCCTGCTCCTTCTACAGACCCTTTGTATGTGTTACATTCTTACTTTATAGCAGCTTTGAGGCAGAAACTTTGAATTCCTTTTCCACAGGACTCAATGTTTGTAGTCTTGTGAGTGGTCTGTGGTGAAATCCCAGATCCTTTGCACTTGGATTGTTGGTCTACAGCCCTTTCGTATTTGTGCTGTTTCTTTTGGACTCTGTCTTGCTTCCAACTGTGTCCCTTTTTTTTCTGTTTTCAACTCATTCATCCAGCAGAATTTTGCATTCTAGGTGTCTGGTTTCCAGCAGGTCTTCAGGCAAATTCTGTACTGATGAGTGTCACGTAAACTCAGGGTTGCAGGAGATCTGCAGGGAGGTTTTCTTAAGCCTTTACTTCCAGGTTCCTTGAGCTCTTTCAAGAGTCTGTTTAGGCTGTCAGCTTTGCTTTTGGCCTCAGGGTAAAACACTGTCTTTGTTCTTTTCCTCAGAAAGTTTTCTTATCTTCAAGAAGTGTATTGTAATTTTTAGTCAGATAGTAATTAATTCAGGTTTCCTTCCCTCACAGAGTACAGAAGATGTACATCACAACTCCCATATGCTAATGTAATTAATTCTATTTCTGCCTCCCTGTTGAGGTAACAGCAAAGTAAGAGCCAACTGGTATTTGGTCAGGTGGGCCTGGGAGGTCAAGCACAAGCTTTTGCCATGCTAAGCTGGGGAAGGGATCAGTCTGTAATGTCTGAGGTATCTTGGGATGTTGATAAGTGAAATAAGGTAATAGACTGACTTCAGTTAAAAAACATTGATCACAGTGAATGATAAAGATCTCATAATTAGTTTTGATTTAAGATTCCTCATTGTGAGTTATAAGTAAGGTGCATGCATTTTGTTGTTACTCTTAGTGTTGAAAATGTATCAAGCATCCATCTGGCACCCTAGAGGTGTAAAACTTAAGACTGTGACTAAACAAATTATTGTTGATGGGTTATTGTTTTGTAATTTAAAAATGGTAAGTGGACAGAGTTAAAATATTCTCCTGGAATCAAAATGGACATACTTTTACCTCATCTGTGTGGACATGCACTGAAGGAGGACAGGTGGGAGAAGCAGGGGGGAATCACTTTGGTGCTTTCTGTCTGTTCCCTGTGACATATACTACTGAAAATAAACAGGCTGACTCTTCTGTGACTTCTTTTCCCATATGTCTGAAATATCATTATCAACATCCCTGTGGCCAATTGCTGGACAATTTCTTTTTTTTCTAATGGGATATTTTGTCTTATCTTTTACTGACTGCCTGTACAAAGTGGTGGCCTCAGTGTTGTTCTTGTTGGCATGATACCTCATAGGTGTCACTAGACACAAGTGTGGAGCACAGGTTGGTGTACTTGTGACTGTTGTGCATTGGAAGTTGCCTGAAGAACACATGTGGGAGTTCTGTAAGGTGATCTTGAATTATTTTCTGCCACATGTTCAGCTCATGTGTTAGTATCTCCTTTGTTAAAGAGGCAAATTATTGTTTTGTTCATTAATCCACTTTCTGTCTACTGTGCAAAATTGATAGCTTTCACTTACAACTTTTTACCTTAGGCAGAAAAATAATTTTTTAGGCTGGAATTCATTCTGATATTCATCACCAGGAAAGAAAACATCTAGAGTATGTGTGGTCTTTCATGTTAGCATGATATAAACCAGAGAATGTTTTATTACTAAGGGAATTTGATTACTGCTTACTGCAAGTCCATGGTTCTCAGCATTCTGGTTCAAGCAGTGAGAAGAAAGGCAGGGTCACCCTGACAGACATCAAGATTCAGCATCCCCTTGAGCTTTGGCAGCTCCAGGTCTCTACAGTCACAGATGCAGGAGGGAGTGAGTGAATTGGGGGGAACTGTTGGTTTTTGCATCAGTGATACTTCATGCCAGTCTGAACTGCTCATGGCTTTATAGCTTTGTTTTCTGGCCTTAATATTTTCACATATTGCAAGCACAGATTCCAGGCTCTGGGCTTGACATGTGGGCCTGACTTCAGCAGCAGGAGCTCCTGGACATGGACCTGTCTGTGGATCTGAACATTGTTCCAGCTGGGCATTTAGAAAACCACTTTAGTAAAGTGTGTGTGCAAAGTTCAAAGCAGAGGAAAGTGAGAAAATTAACAAGCAGGTGTGCCTTGGTCCTGATGGCTTATGATCCATCCATGCAAGCATTTTTCTTAGTAGCAAAGAAAAGTTCTTTGTAGAAACCCAAGATTTTGATTCTCCTGTTACAGTTTGGGAGGGAACTATCCTGAGCCCAGACTGTTTCTTACTTCAGAGTGAAGTATGAACAATATGAGTAAATCAAAGCTTCCTTCCTTTGCTCTAAGAGTGAAAGTGCTGATATTTTACTGCATTTTTAATAGTTCCAACCATGAAAGTTTGATCTATGCAAGTTTGTCCAGCTCTTGCTACTGAAGGTTGAAACCCCAGTTGAGTAGGCTCAGCAGACTCATTTGCAGTTGAACGCTTTCTCATTTGCAGGTTTGGGAGATGAAGCAAACTTTCATTTCCACTCTTAATGTAGAATATCTTTCTCTTTGGATCCCAGCTGGCCCAGATCCTTCATTTCCCTTCCAGTGTAGCTAATTGATCTCATCTCTACTTATAAAACCTCTTTTCCCTTCCCAGCTATAGCAGCAGCCCTGGTTGCACAGTCAAGGAGCTATCCAGAGAGAAGGCAGGATTAGTCCTGCTCATAGGACTGATCATCTCAGTGTGGCACAGGCTGGGCAGTGGCTGGTCCATCTGTTTCCATCCCTGGCTCTTGTCTGAGCAGGGCTAGAAGCTGCTGGCAGAGAAGGTGTCTTCAGCCCTGGGTTATGCTGACCACAACAGCACCCCACAGTAACAGAGGTGAGAATTTGGCCTCATGCAAATCCATCCCAGATACATTTGAAGATGTATAGAAAGATAGATAGAGATATAAAATGTCTTGATGTAGAATTAATACAGATCCGGGGCTAGAAAAATTCTTTGGTCCAGCTTAGGACCTTGTGTCCTAAAGAGGAGCCAGTTTCCATTCCATTTCTTGGCAAGAGGAGCCTAAAAATGTGGTTTGATATCAGCCACTCTGATCTCTGCACAAAGGCAGATCCATTTTGCCTCTCTCCTCTGTTTCCTGGGTGATGGCACTCCCTTGGGTGTCTGCTGTTGTACCAGCTACAGGCAGCAAATCCAGCCAGGCAGCTGGAGCTGGAGCTTGTACTGAAGCTTTCTTCCAGGGTTTGCTCCCGTGGAGTTGAGGGAGACAGGTCACATACTCACTGACTGCCTGAGGAGAGCTCAGATGAATTGTGGTCTGTTTTATGGAGGTGTGCAATAAATAATTAACTTCCAAACGATAGTTTTATTATCTGTACAACTGGATTAGAATAGGGCTAGAAGTGATGTGGGCCAACCACTGAGTGGCAAACTTCGTTAAAAATCCTAGGCTGCACATTCAGAAAAGTTATGATAATAAGTTGGTTTGAAAGGATCACACTTTTTTCCTAGCAGGGAGATGTTTTTAGCTCAAGAATTTTCCCCCCTTCTCTTGCTCTCTCTTTCTCTGTTTTTTTTTTTTTTTTTAACTGCTAAGTGCAGCCCTTGTGAACTTGGAGCTGAACTGGAATTGCTTGAATTGTTACATGTCTTACTTAATTGTGCAAATTGCTTTCTATTCCAAGGACTAGTTAATGCAGAAATGGAAAGGATTAGGACTGTTGGGATAAGTGAGCATTCTATCCTTTAGTATTTGAGTTTAGTATAACAATAGCCACTATGTCAAAAGCAGATCCTGACTCTGCCCTGTCACCCTTTCATGCAGGCAAAGTACTCACACAGGGCCTGAGTCCTCCCTGCCCTCTTTCTTGTGATAGATCCAAAGTACATTAACCAGCAGGAAACATCCATAAATCAGCTGAATGGGTTCTGGGCTGAAGCTTCTTGCCCAAGCAAAAATAAATGGCATTAGTGGGAAGATGCCATCAAGAGCGATACCCTTTCACAGGATTGGGTCTCCTTTGTAAATCCCACATTACAAAGAAGAAACCAAACAAAAAAAAAATGTTACCAGGTCTGTATAAAGATAGTGAAAACAGTACAGCTTGTCTTAGTAAAATATGCAGTAAAATGGACATTATTCTAGCCTTTACCTGCCTCTCAAATGAATAGGAGCTGTTGAATCAGTGCATGGGCTTGCCTGATACTTGAATTATTGAACTGAAGTTTGCATGATTTTAAAGGGTTTGTCTACTCACTGGAGACTGGTTTTTCTGCAAAGTAAAAAAAAAAAAAAGTTTTGTTTCTTAGACCCATCCTATTACAACCATGTGTAAGTAGATGTGTTTCAGGTCATTGCAAAGACTGAGGGCTTACCAAGCAAACCATTTTTCTTTCAGATTTCTGTTACTATGTTAACACAATGGAAAAAAATAGGGAAAATAAGGTGAGGAAATATCACACCCTTTTCTGGTGTTATGTGTGGCAGTAGGAAGCTGGTGCTGCAAAATCACAGTTTTGTGTAATGTGTGAGAGTTTTTCCCTTTGCCTGATAAAAGGGCAGCACATTGCACCATTCAGTGAGAACACTGCTGTTGTGGCCATTGTAATGGAGCAGAATATCAACAGAATCAGGCACACAGAGTTCCTGGCAGTGCCTGTATGCAGTTCCCATTAATGTGGTCAGGGTTTTACAGATGAGTTGAAAGCAGTGCACAGCCATTAGCATTTAATTTTTTACAGGTGAGTGCACACTATCTACATGCAAGAAAGATGGGTGAAGATAATAGTTTACTACTACCAAGGTCTGGGAGTGGCTTTCCATGCAGTGTATCCCCATCACTGGTGCCTGGTTTTCCAGTAACCAGGGTGACAAATACAGGTCACCCAATATGGGACCTGTCCAAATAGGACACTGCAGGTGTTGGAGTGACTTTGTGAGTGGAAATAATTCAGTTGTTTTGGAAATGATGATGTGCCTGACTTCATTTGTGTGCTGGATGGGGAAAGAGCACTGATACTGTACCAACATTTGGCAGCATTAGGTTAATGATTGGACTTGATGATCTTAAGTATCTTTTCCAACCTAAATGATTCTGTGACTCTGTGCCAGATCTCTGCACAAAAAAAAAGTAACTTTACCTCTGTACTGGGTATACTTGGCAGTGTTGGGCTCTGATTCCCCTGCATGATCAGGGGCAGGTCAGGGCTCTCAGAACAAGATGTGAAAGTTCATGGGGTACTCTCCGGGTTTTGGTGGATTTGTGGGGTTTTTTTGTATCGTGACACCAGCTGCAGGATTTCAGTGCAAGCCCAGTGAAAATTAATTTCTTTTATACACCTTCTGTGTGATAGATGTCTTCAAAGACAGGTGTCTTTACAATTCCCTCTGTTTTTGCCATCTAACTTTCCTCTGCCTGGATGGTTGGAGGAGAAGGCACCTGAGCCTCATGGTCCCACGTGGGGCCCTGCAGAGCTCTGTCTTTGCTCCACAGTTTTGTCTTCAGCCTCACTCAAGCCCTGTTGAGCATCTCCCCATCCTTAACACATTTTTCCTCGGGCACCTACTCCTTTTGGAAGTTAGTTATTTAAAAGGGAAGTTTGAGTGGCAGGCTGAGGGTGCAGAGAGGAGAGGAGCTGGCAGAAGGGCTGGGGTTAGCACTTTCTCCTCAGTCTGGTGCTCTCCTCACCTTTAAATTATTTGTATGCATAGTTGGCTCCCCAAGCTGATTGGCACTGAATGAGTTGGGATAATGTCATGGTTGCCCACGAAGCAGTGCCAGCATGAGAGCACAACCTTGCCAACACAAGGGCATTGATTAGAGCAGAGGAACTAGGGCAATCCAATTATAACCAAAAATGCCATTGGCTTTCTCAAATTCTTACTCAAATAAGTGCAGACTCTCTGCTGTATTAAGGTGGTCTGGACTATATCAAGAAAGGGGAATTTAGAGGTCTTAGGTAGTGCAGAGTAGACAGGATTTAATTCTTAACTACTCTGTTGCCCATTTACTTATGGGGCAAAAGGATAGTATTTTTCAGATAGGTAGAAGCTGGTTGATCTCCTTTGCCTGTCGTGATACTGCAGAATGTATTTCTTTTTTTGGAAATTATTGCAAATATTACTAAAAGGAAATCACTCAGGAAAATAACTAAGACATTTGCTATCATTTCAATCTTGTTTGAGCATTGAATATTCCTTTGTTCCCTAATATTATGCTTCCTCTAACCTACTCAATGGGTCAGATAAGGAAATGTGATTTTTTCACCACCATGATGAAATGAAACTAAAGCTACAAAGAGCGTGAGGGTTGTAGCCTGGAGTCGTAGATGAGTAGTTCAGATCTGGCTTTATATTAAATGCAGAAGTGAACAGTCTTTCGTGGATGAATCACATTCAATTAGCTACTTCCTATGATGAACTGATTAAAAATTAAGTGGCATCAAATAAGCCTGATTTTGCTCTTACATTTAAATAATGCTATAATTACATACTAATCAGATGGTAAATCTTAATTGTACATGTTCCATATGTTTTATATGCCTGTTCTCCCTCTTCACTTTGTCGTCTTTGTATCAGCATGGAGTATATTTTCAGGCTGCTTTTATGTTTGGCCTAATTGAATATCAAAAGCAGTATATGTGAAACTTCCTGAATTCTATTCTTTCACCAGTGGCAGCTGTGCTATTAGATGACCCTTACCATTCCTGTAGCACAGAATAATAAAGGGGGGATGGTGGAACTGAGGCCCAGCCGTGTTATTGTTAGAGACAGAAATAAATCATATATAATTGCTTTGCTGTGAAGACCAAATCCTGCCGTCCTTCATGCCTGAGTTAGAAATATAGGATTTGGACCTTTGTTTCCTGTGGTTTCCTGGCCACCTTGGACGTGCCCAGAATCCTCATGCTGCTGCTGCAGTGGCTAATTACCATTGCAAGGCTTCATCCCTCCTGTATGGGCCAGGAGCTGGCTCTGCTGCAGGGCATGTCCACCTCTAAGTGCTACTGGCTTCCCCAAGATGGCTTTAAAAATGAAGCTTTAGATGTTGAGTTCCATGGTGGGCTTCCACAGAGTGCTTCTGTTACAGTTCCCTGCTTGTTTGGAGTAAGCCCACACAGCTTGGTTGAGGTAATAGGTATTTTGACTTAGCATACACATGGTATTAATTTTATTCACTCCAGAATGTATTGTATGGTTTTTTTGCCTTTTGACCATAGATCATGACCACAGTCACAAAAAGAACAAGCGGAAACACTGGAGAAGGCAGTGGGCAGAGAGCAGCATGTTATCTGATGTGGAGATGTTGAAGCACAGCCTGGAAGTGAATTCTTTTTCTGGGGACAGCAACAAGACGGGAACCACTGGTGAAAAGAAGAGCCACAAGCGAACAAAGCGGTTCTTGTCCTACCCACGTTTCGTGGAGGTGATGGTGGTGGCTGACAGCAGGATGGTTGCCTACCATGGAGCCAACCTACAGCACTATGTCTTAACCCTGATGTCAATAGTGAGTGTTCAACCAGGGCAAGTAGATTCACCCACAGATCATTTTCTAGTGGTCACAGAGCCCCTCTCTGCTGTGTTCATATGCAACACCATCAGTTTGCCCTCCCTAGGCATGGAGATAGTGCTGGGGTTACATTAAAAATAGTAAATTGTGGCTAGAAAACACTGGTTGGAGTATTCTTTCCCAGATCCATCACACTACCTGATCTCTCTTACACCTCTCTCTTCCAGATTTCTGAATAGCAGACACCGTGAGCAATATCACTGGTTGTTTAGCCCACATGCTGTTCTTTTTATTTAAACCCATGTGAAGTAACAGCTGAATTTAAAAGGTATTTTGGGCACTGTGCCTTCCAGGGGAATGATGCTGGTAGGTTATGCATTTGCTTGGCTTCCCTTACTGCCACAAGGAGAAGGAGCCTGTGCTCACCTTGATCCTTAGCATAGCTCTCAAGTTGGCTTTCCAGGCTCACAATAAGTTCCTTAGTAGCTGCAGGTACTAGGATGCAGAAGTGCAGTTTCCAGAAAGGCAGTTCTGTAGATGCAGAGTGACTGGCACAGAGTATCCAATATATTTGTGTCTCTGGAGGGATGCTCATCCTGTTTGAGGGTAGAAATGCAGTGAATATGGGGTCTGAAACTGCCCATGTCAAAATCAGGCACTTGGAAAAATAAGTTGCTTTTGACAGTCTTGGTTGGTGGTCTTTGTGTCTCAGAGCAGAATGATCCTTTAATTTGGTGAAATGTGTGCTAAAGCAAAAGGAAATGTTTGGTTTCTGTGATACCAGCAGGATTTTTTAATTCTAAAGTTGTGCTTCTGCCAGGAGGTCTCTCCAAGTAGCATCAGAGCACTGGGCAAGGCAGAAGAGCAGCCCAGGAGCAAAACAGTTGCAAAATGAAAAATGTGTATGCTGTCCTACTTGTTTGTTTCCTTGAATGTTAACAATAATTCCAAATATTGCTTTTTGAAACAGGTGGCTTCTATCTACAAAGACCCAAGCATTGGAAATTTAATTAATATTGTTATTGTAAAATTGGTCGTGATTCATAATGAGCAGGTAATGGAAATGATTTTCTTCACCTTCTGCTTGACAATGGCATTTGCAGTGAGCATTGCCATGAATAATTAAAATACCTGTTTTCTGTGTGTTGCTTATCAGGATGGCCCTGCAATATCTTACAATGCCCAGACAACATTAAAAAACTTCTGCCAATGGCAGCAGTCCCAAAACCACCCAGAGGGAAGTCACCTTCGGCATGATACAGCTGTGCTTGTTACCAGGTGTGGTGAATATTCTCAAAAAACTGTAGCCAGTTGTGTGTCAGGGGCCGTGAGCATGTAATATATGGGAAATGTGCAGGTTTTGATGAGGATGTAATGATGTTTGCAGTTGTGGGAGCATGTGGGAGCATAACAAGGGATGATTTTGAGAGCTTCAAGACTGTCTAAGGTCTGCCCATGGGTTTAGCATAAGATGAAATACTCTGACTATGGTGGGGAGTTAGTTTGGACTCTGGATGATGTGGCAAACCAGCATGAGAAGGTCCATTGGAGGACCAAGAGTTGTTTCTGCTGTTTTTAACTGTGCTTGTACCTTAACTCACTGCTGCATTGAGAATTAATGTGTCAGGTCTGTTCTGCTTTCAGACAGGATATTTGTAGAGCGCACGAAAAATGTGATACTCTGGGTAAGGAAAACCTTTGTCTTTTAATAATTTGTTTTTGTAGTGACAATGTTAGTTGCCTGTGCTGAACTGTGAGTAACATTTCTTTTTCTATCATAAACCTCTCTGTTCTCTCCTAGGTCTGGCAGAGCTGGGCACAGTCTGTGACCCGTACAGGAGCTGTTCAATTAGTGAAGATAACGGACTGAGCACTGCTTTCACAATAGCACATGAACTTGGCCATGTGTATGTTTTATGTAAATACATTTACATTTAAATAGCACAATATTTATGCTAACTTTAGCTTGCCAGCCAGGCTGGGAACTGGTACTGCTGAGCCTAATTATTTCAGGGGAGAGCAATATACTTGGCTAGAAGATGCACCAGTGAGGTAGATGAAACTGTGATGTGCTCTGGACCCTACCTGAGAGCAGCAAAATCAACAGGGCCATGGTTTGGGAAGGATGAATGACAGAGTATCATAAGCAGCACCTAAGCAATGACATCTTGACCAAGCCATTGGAACTAGCCAGGATTTTGGGCAGAGATGGAAGGTGCTGGATGCCTTGGGGAGGACCAGGGCAAGAGATGCTGGCACATCTCAACTATCTTTTGGAACTGAAGTCTTCTCTGAGAGCAGGTGCTCAGCCTGCCACAGCTTGTCCCACAGCTCTGTGTGGCACTGGTGAAGGCAGTGCAGCAGCTGTGTGTGAAGGAGGAACTTACAGAGGGCATCTGGGAGGTGGTGAGGTTGTATAGGTGAGCTTGATTCAGCTCTCCGACTGTTTCACCATGGAAAGTCTTGTGCTGCTGGACATGCCCAGAAGAGACACTGCCATTCACCTCCTCCAGCAGAAATTTCTTTCAAATGATTTTTGCTTTTTCCCACTACTGAGACTTTTTCTCACAACTAAGCAGTCATGAGAAAAATCATCTTAGATCACATTGTCCTTTACCCCTGGTTACAACCTTAGGCAGCTGATTCAGTCCCAAAGCACCACACGCCTGCTTTGCAGTGGAGGTTTGTAGGTGTGGGATGGATGAGTACTTGGGAACAGATCTCTCATTGTTCTAAACTCTGTTTTTCTTCATGGAGCACTGGCTGAGACTATTTTTAACCACAGTAGTATTTGTTTAAATTGGACTTTCTGACAGAAAGTCCCTAAAGTTTTGGTGTTCCCCACACCTAACCTGTGGCTAATTCCTTTGCTGATGCTGCCTCAGAGCTGCTGGGGGGGGGTTAACAGTGCTCCCAAGCAGAAAACACCTCTGTGCTCTTTTTTTTTCAGAGAACAGAGTGAAATGATGGTTTGTTGGAGGTAATCTTAATGGAAATCAAACTCTCCAGCCTTGGAACACAGGATCACACCAGGTCACTTCCCCTTCCCCACTTCAAACAGCACAGCACTTTAAGCCGCTCTGTCTCCATTAGTGAATTTACCACATTCTTCAAGGTGTCATGTGCTGCAAACTTCACGTTGGTTTCTACTGATACCAATGCTTGCTGGCATTTTGTAAACCTGCCACATAAAGTATGAGAGCCAAGTCTATCCCTGGTGCAGCTCCACTTAGTGTGGCCCAGGGTATTAAACTGCATTAGAAAATATTTTGCATCCTACACGGTATTGCCTGTGTGCATGAGGGTCTGCAGTCGGTGAGCTCAAGTCAATCCATGTCCTTCAGAATTCCCTCAGATCAGCTCTTGGATTTGTGATCAGTTTCAGAGTATTTGCCATTTTTATGAAGGAGGGACCAGACTCCAGCCTGTTTGCAGGGTAGCAACTGTCAGCTGAAAAGGAAACTGCAGCTGGATTTGCATCTTGCTCCAGGCTCCCTGGAGGACTTCTCCGGCTGAATATATGCAGTCACGGACTGGAGAGCTTAGCAGGGTGCTGCACAGCTTTTTCCAGATGAGTGCTAGGAACCCTGTTCATTAACACTTCTGAATTGATTATGAATATATGTGTATGAATACTTCTATTCTGTAATATCTGTCAGCAGGAAAAATTCTTGGATTTGCTTGCATTTAGTTCACACTGTTGCCTTTGCTATGCTAAATACTTGATGTTTGCCTCTTGACTGACTCTACTTTTCGCTGCTCTTTTCGTCTTAGATTTAACATGCCACATGATGACAATAACAAGTGCAAGGAAGATGGAGGTAAAAATCAACAGCATGTCATGGCACCCACACTGAACTTCTACACCAATCCCTGGATGTGGTCAAAATGCAGTAGAAAATACATCACTGAATTTCTGGAGTAAGGCCTTGCATATGCATGTGTTGGGCTGTTTTCACATGGAGTTCTTTGGTTAATTTGGAGTCCTAGTGTGCAGCATTTGGAGGAAATCAGGGGGATTTGTGTGTGCATACATCCTTTACATGGAGCAGGAATGCACCCCTGGCATCCAGTCCCTGCCAGTTCAGCCTCATGATAAGCTGGCAAGGACCAGCCTCTCAATGGGGAAGAATAAGTCTTCCCCCATGGATATTGCTTTTAAGGAATTCATGTTCTCCTCAAACCTGAAGAATGACTTTTCCAAGCCTTGTGGCCCAGATATGGAGCTGTGTTTTGGAAGGCAGATTGAATCTGCCTCTCTGCTCCACAGGTCAAGATAAAGCCCTGGCTCTAATCCTTGGTGGGAACACCGTTCCAGGAGCCCACGGGTCAGTTTGATGCATAGTGATTCACCCATTTTGCTGTGATGCCTCCCTGTGTGTTGTGGTGTGCAACAGAATGAGAGCCATGATGGTGCTCTGGCAAATCCAGGAGATCAGTCCTTGGGCAGTACTGCTAATCGGTGATTTTTCTTTCTGAATTCTTTATAAAAATGTGCCAGTGCTTGCTCAGCAGCTAAATGCACACCCAGAAATGCTTTTGCCATGGTAGCTGTGCTGGATGGTTGCTGTCACAGCACAGGGGTGATGGTATATGGGTAACACATCCTCCTGTGCTTGAGTTTGAAATAGCTCTTGTAGTGCTTGTTAAATATGGCAAATGTGGTGTACAACTGCCCTAGGCTAATTCAGGCAAGCACAAGTGGGTTCTGATCTCACCACCTCCTGTTTAACACCATTATTCTGATTTGTGTTGTAGCACTGGTTATGGGGAGTGTTTGCTTAATGAGCCTTCATCAAGAACTTACACATTGCCTCAGCAGCTCCCAGGGCTGATTTATGACGTCAACAAACAATGTGAGTTAATTTTTGGACCCGGATCCCAAGTGTGCCCCTATATGGTAAGTGAAATTTCACACCTTATTTTTCCTGGTTTTGCCAGAGAAAAAAAAAAGGTCTCCTGGGGTTGAATGAATGGCAGACTCACAATCCATCAACTTACTGTCAAGCTTGTGAGTTAATGATAAATCCTAGGGGGATAATTTCATAGAGGATCATCTGGTAAGGCATGTGGCACATATTTAATGTTTTGATCTCTGCAATCCCTTAAGCAGATGCAGTGTCGGCGACTTTGGTGTATCAATGTTGATGGTGCTCACAAGGGATGTCGAACCCAACACACTCCTTGGGCTGATGGGACAGAATGTGAGCCTGGAAAGGTCTGTAATACCTGAAGGTTTGTGCCTCGTGGCTCTATTTCCTTGGGCTCAGGCTGAGCATATCAGCCAAAATCATCTTACCCTAATGCCAGTTGTGTGGGGCTCTGACTGCAGTGATGGAAGCCCAAAGCAGCTCGATGTGTTTTAAGCCTGGTGGTGCCTGGGACATCTCCAGCCCAGGTAACATGATTAAAGTCAACTGCTTGGCATAACATTGTTTAAATCAGCTATTCCTCCTGGAGAGCTGATCTTTTGAAATTAATGCCCTTGAGTGAACTCTTGAGCAAAACTTTTGCAAACTTCCCTAAGCTTTTGTTAGAAATTGCCTATGTGATGTAAGCAATCAGTAATTCTGTGTAACATAAATTTGTCAGCTGGCTTTTCATCTTGACAACTTTTGAGTAAAATATAGAATTGGTTGACATTTTCTGTATGGAACATTTTTGGCAGTAATTCATAGAAACTTTCCATTTCCATGTGCAATGTTAATTTCCAGCTAGCATTGTGGTTTCTAGGATAAGTGTTTAATTTTCAGTTGTTCATATCTGTAGAAAAATAGTTGAGAGGATTTTTCTTTTATTGAGATACTGAAGCTTTTGCATAAAAATGCTAACTGGTTCTTAGCATTTGTGTCTGAACAAAAGTATTCTCCATCTGTATCTAGCAAAAATAGTGTGATATTATTCTACGTGGTATAGCTTAAAATTTTGCTCTTCTGGCTCTTAAGATCAACATTAATAATAATGTTTTCTTTAGAAAGAGTCAAAGTTTTAAATCATAGCCTCTCAAAGTACTTTAATAAAAGTTCTGGATGCTAATTTAAATATAGTTTTCCATAAAGGCTGTGGAACTCTTTGGAATATCTTTCAATGCATGTGTCTGAAAACTCAATTGTTCAATGACACTTGACTGATTTCCTTCAGGACAATGAGCATCATGTATCAATTTGCCTTCCTTACTTAGGGAAAAGTGCAATTGCAGATTTTTTTTTAATAGTTGAGAATGTGTAGTAGAGATGTAACTGGAATATTTTTGTGTAAAATCTCCATTTTGAGTGTAGGTATCTGCAGAGTCCCTGTAACTTGAGACCTTGTTGACTCGAGTTGAGACCTCAACTTCTCTGTTGGTGAGCTTGGGATCTGCTCACTGCTGAAAGATCAGCAGTAACTTTGAAATTTTCTTGAAATTCCAAAAATCTAGGCTGCAGCAAACCTGCACTTACCCTTGGATATGACCAGAGTGATGTGCAATCAGCAGCAGCTGAGCAGATCAGCACCCCCTTAGAGCTATCCCATGTCATGCAGTGTCCAGCTGCATGGCTCTTAATAAAGACCATGTGAGAAAAACAATTGCAGGCCACAAGTTTAGACAATCTGACAAGTTTAGACAAACTAGACAAGGGTGATCTGAACATCTCAGCTGAGAGCAGATGGGCTCTTAAGAAAAGCTAATGCAGCTCGCTCGTGTTCGGGCATTTAAATGTGTTCTCACAAAAGGGCTTTATAGAGTAATTTTTCTCTCTGTGTGTTCATCTAATTCAGGTTTGGATCACTGTAAACTCTGTCCTGCTTGGTATTTACTTGGGCTTGTAAAGTGCCAAGGTGCAAGTCTGAAGTGCTTTTCCCTGGAATAAATTGATATTTTGGTGTTCTGCTGTGGCCAGGAGCCCTGTCAAACTGCTGCTTGCTGACTAATGCCTCAAGTCTGCATGTTTAAAGCCTGTGCTGTATGGGTTGGCAGATGGAGAAAATACCATATCATTTTTATGGAGATATCTTTGGAAATAAGAGAGCCTGAATAGCTAAAAAAAGATCTAGCGAAAACTACTGCGATGTAGATTTAACTGGGCTCTAAATTTACTCTTAAATCAAGGGTATTATAAAACATGGGAGTATTAACTTAAGCATATTTTGCATGTGAGGACACTGAATCTGATACTGCTAAATCAAGCCATAAGCCCAGCCCAGAGTCTGGCTTTGCTGGGTGATGGTTTTACCATGTTCCACAGAACCAGTTCATTGTTGGGTGGACATTAATCTCTGAAAGAAGACAAAGGGGATTGTAAATTTGGGCCACTCTTGTTGTGGTTTTCAGGGCTATTTAAATAATTGTAACAGAAGGGCAGATGAGCAGTCATGATCTGTGTCTGCTGCCCTGTGGCAGCAGGTAGTGTGTCTGTTCTGCATGCATGGAGCTGCACAGCCCCTTCTGCCCCCTGCTACTCCATTCAGCCAGCCAGCCCAGTGATGGGAGCTAGATTTGGGGAATAATCTGGAACTCCAGTGGCAAGACAAAGGAAAGGAAAGTCTGCTGTAATGTCTTCCATCCCTGCTAGTGCTCTCCAGCTCCACTGTGTGTCTAAGATATTTTGAATTTGCTCCAGACAATCTGTCTTTTATTCTCTTCCTTCTGTGAGCTGTAAGCTTCTAGGAAAGAGGACCCTGGCAGGCTTTTTAGTCTTTCTGCTATATCTCAACATAGAAATAATTTTTAAAATACAAAAGGCACAAAGGTTGCACAGCAAGACTGTTCACAGTGTGGTTCCAAGAAGCACCATTGCATTTTCATAAGATAACCTTGTCATTTATTTAAAACAGCTGCTCTTTTCTGCTTTGCTTTACCAGCAACTCCAACCCCCAAATTTTTAATAAAATCAATGGATGTAGATGACTTCCTGGTTAATACTCAACCATGGGATGGGAGACATATAGGTCATGTCACGGTCTGTTAGCTGTGTTCATTCACTAGTTAGCTATTCAGTCATCTTCTCTGGGTCAGTGGTGCCAGGCATGACTCTGGTTAGATTTTTAGCTGTGAACATCAACATTACTGTGAGAAGTTCTCCACTGGGACAGCACTGTTGGATTGGTGTCATGTATTTCTGTTGTTTAATGATACCTGTCAGACCTCTTTGGACCTGTACAGGGACCCCAACCTTCAGGTTTTCAACCTGTAAATGCCAGGAGGAGTTGTACGTTGTAAGGGTTTGTCCTGCAGCAAGGAAACAGGAATTTCAGCTGATTTTATTGCTGTCCTTTACTGTAACAGATGGATTTTAGCCAGCTTTATCTGGGGAATCAGATCTTTAGATGAAAGCAAATCTCAGGCATTTTGCAGCCTAGAGACCATGCTTGTCTCTGAGCAAACATCACATGCAAGACTCAAATTATGAGTTCTTCAGCTGTCCTGCAGGCCATGTCCATGGGCAGCTGCACCTGAGATCAGCTTTCTTCATCAGCAAAGCCATGTAACAAGTCAGCCTTCGTGAGCAAAAGGTGTCCTATGTGCTGCAGTGTTGGTGTCCTGTGGGATGCACAGCCCTGTGGCAGCTTGATTCTGCTCTGTTTTCCTAGGTAGCTTTATCTGAGGTGGTTAAAAGGGTGTCTAAAAAAGCAGGATGAGCTTGTAGTGTGTCTTGACACAATCTTGTTGTGCTATTAGTGGAAGGGCTGGAAAAACACGGTGCATCAGCAAATTTGACCCTGTTCCCATGAAGATCATCAGATCTGAACAGCACCTGGTGCACAGAAATACTGCAAGAGAATATTTTAGTGATGCTCTCTGCCTGTATTCTGTAGTCTGTAGCCTTTTCTAATCTGAGCAATCAGCAATGTTTGGGTTTCCCATAATTACAAAGAGACAAAGATTTAGGGATCTGCATGTCTCTGGGTTTAAAACAACTGTAGCAAGCACTGTTCCCTGAGAGGGGATTTTTTCATCTACTCTGGTGAGGCCAGAAAGTGACTCTTCCCTAGACCCTCACTTCTGCAGAAGTCTGTGTAATCCATCTAGTAAACATACCCCAAAAGCACATAATTTATACCATGAAAATAGGGATGTGGGCTTGCCAAGGTAACTTAATCCAGTCTTCCAAACAAAAGAAAGCAAGAGCCATAGCTGGAAAACAGAAGTGTAGACCAGGTCTTGGCAAGTCCTGTGTTATGTCTGAGTGTAAAAGAAAAAAAGCTACTTGAAGTTGAGGAATTAATTTTTCTATTTTATTTGCCTTTTGGATTTGGAAATTTTCTGCTTTAGGTAGCTGTGGGGAGGTTTGAGTTTTCCCTGATGTTTCTCCTCATTGCCTGTCCCATTTCTGACATGGCACAGTTTCTGCAGCTCTCCAGGAAATCAGATATTCAGATATAGCAGCCTTTTGAAAAGCCAGTGCTGTGAGCTTGCTGTGCTGCTTAGCCCCAGTTAACAGGGAATATTCAGTGGTTGCTGTTGTCCTCAGTCTTCACCCCATAAATCATTCCACAGACTCAGCACCTTGCCTTCACTTTGCCATTTAAGGGTATGGGGAAAGAAAAATATGGGGGGGACAGACAAAATATAAACCAGTTCAGTTTTATTTGATCACAAAATCATTGTGCGAGGCTGTCTTGCTGCCCAGGCTGGTCAGTGTCAGTACAGCAGCACAGTCCCACCTTTGCCATGTCTCTCCTTCACGTGCAGCACTGCAGGTTTGGGGTGTGCGTGCCCAAGGAGCGAGAGGCGCCGCCGGTGATAGACGGAGCCTGGGGCACCTGGAGCCCCTTCGGGACGTGCTCGAGGACCTGCGGCGGCGGCATAAAGACGGCGATCCGGGAGTGCAACCGGCCCGAGTGAGTGCACAGAGGGGCAGGGGCACGGTGGGGAGAAACAGTTTGGGTTGCCCAGAAGGGCTGAAATCAACCTTGGCTGTCCCCAGTCCTTGTGGGCACCAAGGACAGGTGGCTCTGCCCTGGGGATGGGTGGCTTTGCCCGGCATGGGGGAGGCAGGGTCTGGTCATTGGTGTGTGGGTGAAGTGCTCTAAAAAGGGATCGCTTCAGCAATAAGGGATAAAAAGCTGATAGCTCCATGGGTTTATTACCTTCTGTTTTCCTGTGGAGGCACAGCTGGGGTCCCACTTCCAAAGGTGTTTTTCTTTCTCAATGCTGTAATTCTGACAGGAGTGAGAAAGTAAGGAGCCTTCCTTCTTCACCATTTTACCCCTGCTTCAGTTGCTTTTGCAGCTGTTCCTACAGGCCTTTATAATAAAGTTTTCTACTGTTTTATTCCTGCTTTGTCTGGTTTTGCAGTTTTTGGCTGCTTTTGCAGCTGATCCTTTATACAGTTACATTTCAGCTGGTGCAGACTAGCCAAACCTCAGCAGAAATCTGTGCCCCATTAAAAAGTGGCACTCAAAAATGTTTGCTATCAGCCTGGAATGTAAAATCCTGCCCTCTTTGAAATGGTGAGGAATTTTGCTGTGGGCTTCAAGGAGACAAATATGTCACTGGTGCAATAGTAATAGCTTGAGCAACTGGTATGAAAGCAGTCTGTTTACGTAAATTGTGAATTGTGCTGGTCTGTTTAACTGCCTTCTTGCAGAAGAAGAGAGGGCAGGAGGCTTTCTGGCCTTTTATTTGGGACTGAGATACAAAGAGGAGAGGGTCTTTGGGGTCTTAAAAAGATTCCTATTTCTCATCACTAGTGTTGGATGGTTTATTGCCAAGGAAATTGCCACTAGGGATGTGTTAGTGATAGTTTCATCACTGCTAATGGGAGTAGGGAGAGCTTGTACCTATGACACTGGTGGTGTTGTAACAGGAGAAGCTGCTCAGCACAGCTGGGCAAGTGTCAATAGTTGAGGCTGAGAGAGTAGGACACCAGCACGTTAATTAAAACAATGCTAAGAAAAACACGTGGGAAGGGCTCTCATCTGGCTGTGCTGAGTCAGCACACTCCATATGGTCTTCAGTAGCCATGGAAAGACAAAAACAAAGCATCTTTCCAGCTCTGCTGCTGAAACTTTGGATGCTGTCAGCAAGAGGTATTCCTGTTTTCTGAGAGGCATCTATTCAGACTGATAGCTTTTTGTGATAGAAAATCTCCTTTATCCTAAAGGCTAACCAAGGGATTTGAAATTCCACATTCCCTGATAGCTTGTGGCTTGTATCCTGCTGCTTCGCTAGGTGTATTGCTGTGGCTGGGATTTGCAAAAGCACCTAAACACACTTGCCACCAAGCTGGCCAAGAAATCCTTGTGATTGATAGTGGTTATTTTCCAGGCCCCCTTTCCAGAGCCTTGTGCTGGCACTGACCTCTCTTTTGCAGCCCCTCACAAGGTCTGTGTGAGGAGTAGTCTGTCCTGGCACCATCCACAGAGCTTTCCACTGATTGTTGGATTCTGCCTGTGATTTGACACCATAGTGTGAGCTCCCACCACCTGTGTCCCCATTATCATGGGGCTGCTAAAACGATGCAAATAGATGAGACCCCACTGGATACTCTCTTGCCTTTTCCCCTTCTCAAAGTACTTCAAAAAGAGACAGTTTCTCCTCTGTTACTGAAGGCAGCAAACCCAACGCAGATACCTCAAGTAAGGTCCAAAATAATCCTCAGTATATCTTTTATATTCAAAAATGATTTAGCTGTTTAAAGTTTTTTCTGTGCATGAGGATCTGGGGTGGGATCTTGCATCCAGTAAAAAATGGTGTTAAATTTGGCATTGAAAATTACATCAATTTCCTCCATGGTACAGAAACTAAGGCTGCAGCTCCAGCCTCTATTTGTAGAGTGCTCTGACACCTACATGGATGAGTATCCTGCAGGGATGCAGGAAGAGAGCTGTAAGCCTCTGGAATGGCAACAGACTGTTTTGACATACCCTGAAGGAATGTGTTTGCTAACCAGACCAGACCCTCTCCACTGAGATTGCCCACATGGGAATTTGAGCCTGGCTGGTGGACAAAGCCCATGGCTGCACTCATCCTCAGAGGGTCTGTGGTGCAAGCCCTGGCTTTCAAAGGTTTTAATGTTGCAGAATTATGGGAAAGGGCATATTTGATAAGATGTCAATACCAGAAGCCCTGTTTTCAGGAATGGCTTTTTGTATGGGGAATGTTATCTCTGTATGTGAGTTAGATCACATTTGCATTTTAGTCCATCACAGAAGTATCCACCTGTGCTGAAAACTGTCTGAACCTGATGTGTAAACACATGGCTATCAACCAATTCCCATTCCTAGGGCTTCCTGGAATGCAGGGAAGGATATTTCAAACTGATCTGTGCACACTGGAGCTTCACAAATTTTTCTGCAGTCATGCATGAGCACAGGTACATGGGCAAATGTGCAGATGAACACGTGTGCCCTGGAGTTAATTCTGCTGGGGCTTTTCCTTGTGACAACCTCAGTGCTCCCAGGCAGAGCTGCTGCCCATGGGGCAGGTGCAAAACACCCCCAAAACTGCACTTGTTGGCAGGGTGTTTGTACCTGGTGCTTCTGGACTGCTGGGAGCTGCCTCAAAATCTGCAAGTGAAAATGCTCAAGGTGATAGATTAAGCATAATTTATTTCAGAACTGTTTGGGTGGGAATGGGGATGAGACCCCATCATTCCTTGAGACCCTCTCATTCCCCGACACTCCCTGAGAGTTTCTGGGCTGCTGGGAGGAGAGCAATGGGTCTGGGGTGTGTGCAGGAGCTTGTAAGGAAAATGATACTGGATTGAAAGTGGGTCCATGCTGGCTATTAAGTGGTCAAATAGATGATTCAGAGAGAAGGGAAATGGGAGCAAAACAAGGAGGTTTCTATGCATGTACTGCTTTCCCTTCTGTCTCTGTGGTACACAGTTGATGATCCATAAAAATATTACACAGAATGAAGTATGCTGTATTTCTTCATGACACTGAAAATCGATGTTATATGAGGGTGACTTATTTTTCAGGGTCAGCTCTTTCTGTCCCTCAGACTCTGTGAGAAGCAACGCTGGTTAAAAACACTCTGGAACTGTCAGGGGAGTTTGGAGCTGTTTTTAAATGTCAGAAGTGTGAGTGTGCTTCGGCCCTCAACACTGCCTGCAAGGAGATTTACTGCCATGGTTACAAAGCTGACAGTTTCCAACATGGTGGCAAGCTTTAGCATCCTTCAGTTTGTGGTGTGTCCATGTGTCAATGTTATATCAATCTCAGGGGTCATGTCTAGAGAAGAGAAAATGAAAGAGTAGCTTGGGATTTTTGGATTTTATCAGACATACCTTAAAAAAAAAAGGGGGGGGGCTCCTGCATGTTCTCCATGTTCTCCTTAACTAAATAGTTAAAAGTTTCATTTTAGTTAAATTGATTTATATTGGAAGCAATGTGGTTGCCATAAAAATGTTACAATTGAAATTTTTTTTAAAAAAAATGAATGTCCGCTTAAAGGTTTCCATGACTCAGGGACTTTGTCAAACTGCAATAGTCCTGCAGAGGTACAAATGCTTTTGAAGTGAAAGTGCTGTATCCTGTTAATTCCCCCATGAATGACTCAGGCTCACCCAGGTCTGGAGTGTGCTGCTGCCGTGATTAAGAAGTTTTCCTGTGTACTGTGTAGTGAGAGGGTTGAGCTGTCCCTTTGTAGCTAGAGGTAGCTCGTGTGCCTGCATGGGAATAGTCCATGGGATGGGCCCTGGTATTGGGAAACCCCCAGCAATTGCCATTGTGCCTGCAAGGCAGGGAGGAGTTTGGGCTGTGTCTGCACTCGCTGCTGTGCTGGGATGGCCCTGGAGCTGTCCCAAGTGCAGTCAAGTAAGTTCTTTGAAGTTGTTTGTCACAACAAGGTAGACAAGAGACTAAATCAGTAAAGAACAGGTTTAGGCTCCTTCACTGGGAACTGTAAAAGTGTAAAATCAGTCTGGGATCAGGAATCTGCAGTTGCTTGGGCTTTTTATCACTTGTACTTGCTTAATTGCAAACACCAGAAACCTTTGTAAGTGACAGGCATTTCACTTCCAGATGTCATGTGAGAACTGCCCTCAGAGCAGGTAGAGCTGATGTTTGTAGCTCTTGCTCAGGGCTGTGCCTGAGGACAAATCATACCCCGTGGCATTTAGGATAGGACTAGAGGGGTGTGCACCACAGCAGTGAGGATCTCAGTGACTGGAGGATGCTGACAGGAAAAATCCCGTGTGTGTGTAACTGGTGGTGCTCAGCATCTCACTGCAGCTGCTCAAGGAGGCAACTCCCCCTGCCAAACCTGTGACTATCCCTAGTGTGGTGCTGATGGGGTGGTGGGAAGTCTGCCTGCCTGTCCTGGTTTTGCAGGCAGTCTTTTGGCAAGGGCAAGCTGTTCTGTGCTTCTGTCTCTTATTTGTTTCACAGGAACTCTGCTACTTGAGTCACAAGGAATTTTTGTGTGTAAGAGTGGAGCATTATTATTTGTGGGAGAAAAGGCACTGCTGGGCTTCCTGGGTGATGGAGGTGCAGAGATGCTAAAAAATTCTGTTCAGCTGCAGGAAGTTGTTGATTCTGTGTAGAGACCATTGTGCCTGTGCAGGGGGATGCTGTTGCTTTTGTTAGAGGTGCATGCAACGATAAGATCTCATGGTGAGCATCTCTATTCTGTAGGAAGTGGTGGTTTCCCATTTATCGCTCATTCATTTGCATCTTGAAAGGTTCTCCAAGTGTGCAAATCTTGTGTGTGTTCCTTCCCAGCTGAGCTCCAAGGGAAGGAGCATTCTGCCAGTATCCCTGGGGCACTGATGGGTTCCTTGTCCCCAGGCAAGGCAGAGCTGATCCTGAAGAACAGTCCTGGAAGGCTGGAGTTGTGTGTGCCAGGATGTTGGAGCCTGGCAAGTTGCTCTTCTGATTGAACTTCTTGCAAGTGCAGGCACTCATTTTTCAGGGAGTAGGTAGAAGATGTAAGTTTGGTGGTTATTTTGATGTGCAGCTCATTCTTGCACCACTGCTGGCAGCAAATGGAATGGGAGAGGTTCTTTTAGTCCCCAGAATGATGTTCTCTGACAAAGGCTTCGTCTACATATGAGAAGAATAGTTGTATGACTACAGCCCTGAATCTGTGAGTCAGGAAATATAAAATGATAGCATCTCCTAGTCTTATCCACTGGGTTTTATGTGGCTTGGATGGAGTTTCTCTTCTCAGTTTATACCAATATCATCCTGCTATAAAATGGGATAAGTTATTTATTGGCCATCTTTGGTGCTTTCTGGAACATATGGAGGTAAAGTTGTTTCAAAGTGCTCAACAATACCGTTTCTAACATTTGGGGCTAGAAATCCTGAGGAACTAAGTGCTGCCTGACCTTTCAGCCTCTGCAGGGAAGGAAGCCTTTTCACCTGTAATGTTTAGTTATTTGCAACCCACTAAATCAAAGGCAAATTGTCAGCCATGAAATCCATAGGACTGATGGGGTTGTAAGGAGACATGGGCCTGAGTGGGATCTCTGAGTGTGAAAATAAATCCTCAGGTAGGGAGGAAGATGTTGCTCTTCCTTCCTGGTTTCTCTTACTACCATGGCATCCCTCAGAAAGCAAATATTCTCTTTTTCATGCCTTTTTATTGCAGATGTGTGGTTTTTTACACAGATATTTTTGTTAGGCACCAGCGTAGCATTTCCTGCTTGTCAACGTGGGATATTAATTAAAGATAGCCACAAAATTAGAGCCCACAAAATGCTGTTGCAAATCTTGACTGTACTGAACAGGCTGCAGAATTGCGATCCCACCTCATTTCCAGCCTGATGTTGTCTCTGCAGACCCAAAAACGGTGGGAAATACTGCGTGGGCCGCCGCATGAAGTTTAAATCCTGCAACACAGAGCCGTGCTCAAAGCTGAAGAAGGATTTCCGGGATGAGCAGTGCGCCGACTTTGACGGGAAGCACTTCAACATCAACGGGCTGCCCACGAACGTGCGCTGGGTTCCCAAGTACAGCGGCAGTAAGTGGCTGGGGGGATGCAGATCCTGCCTGCTGGATCGCTGCTGGGGCTGAGGGCGTTCAGATAACGTGCTGGTGGTGTCCCTCCCTCCCCCCGCAGTCCTGATGAAGGATCGGTGCAAGCTCTTCTGCCGGGTGGCGGGGAACACGGCCTATTACCAGCTGCGGGACCGCGTCATCGACGGGACGCCCTGCGGCCCCGACACCAACGACATCTGCGTGCAGGGCCTCTGCCGGGTAATCCTTGTCCCTCCTCCTCACCACAGCTTTGCAGGGCAGGCTGGCACTCCTGCCCCGTGCTCCAGGCAGCTGTTGGTGTGTCCTCTTCGCTCAGAGGATGCCAGCAGTGTCTGCAGACCCTGTAAGCACCAAAGGGTCTGAAACCTGTGCCAGCCTCCAGATATGCCAAGGAGCCACACATGGAATCATAGGATCATTTAGGTTGGAGAAGACCTTTGAGGTCAAGTCCAGCCATTAACCCAGCACTGCCAAGTCCACCACTAAACCATGCCCCAAAGTGCCATATCTAGATGTCTTCTAATACCACCAGGGAGGGTGACTCCCACCACTGCCCAGAGCAGCCTGTTTCAGTGTTTGACAACCTTTTTGTTGAAGAATTATTTCCTAATATCAAATCTAAACATCCCCTGTTGAACATGAGGCTGTTTTCTCTTGTCCTGTTGCTTGTTACCTGTGAAAAGAGCCTGATCCCCACCTGGCTACAATTTCCTTTCAGGTAGTTGTAGAGAGTGAGAAAATCTTTCCTAAGCCTCTTTTTCTCCAGGCTGAGCTCCCCAGCCCCTTCAGCCACTCCTCATCTTCCTCTAGACCATTCACCAGCTCTTCTTAGGACAGTCAAGTGGAAGATCTTTGCACACCTGCCCTAAGTTACTGAGGGCTGTGGAGTCTCAGCCTATATCCCAGGGTTGCTTCCTTCTGTGCTTTGCCCTAATTCTTCCTGATCACACCCCAGAGCCCTACATTTCCATTCGCAATTGTTCTTTGCACTTTTCTTTATGGGAACAATTGATGCGAGACTTTTTTTCCAGTAAAGGCATTACCTGGTGCTAACAGTTGTTCTGATTCTCGTTTTGTAAAAAAGCCTTTTGTTGTAAAACCTTGTGGGATGGCCACACTGTAAATCAGTGGAAAAATGTGGGGAAGCAAACCAGTTTATCTCACAGCAGCCTTTTGCATACACAGCTTTTGTGTGCTTTAATTAGGAGATTTGTCAATGCTGTTCTAGTCTGTGTTTGCTCAATCTATTTTTTTCAATTTTTCTCTTAAAGCAAGCTGGATGTGATCATGTGCTGAATTCAAAAGCAAGAAGAGATAAATGTGGTGTTTGTGGTGGGGATAATTCTTCATGCAAAACTGTTGCAGGCACATTTAACACGGTGCATTATGGTAAGAATCTGTTGCTAAAAACTTTATAGTAAAAAATGTGTGTCTATAAAAGCCATTACGACACTTAATCTACAAAAACACTGATGTAAAACACAATATCCTTCTAGCTATAGTGTATTCCATTTTATAACTATTTATGCTATCCCTAAATGAAAAGTATCAGCTTGTGTAATGTGAGGTAACTTAGCTCATTTCCCTTCCCCTGTAGAAAACAAATCAAATGCCTGTGTATTAGCCTTGACTGTCTGTTGAATCTTTCCCAGGTTATAACATTGTGGTTCGCATCCCAGCTGGTGCCACCAATATCGATGTGCGTCAGCACAGTTACTCAGGGAAACCAGAGGATGACAACTACCTGGGTGAGCTGTACTCCTTATTTCACTCCAGAAATCTGCTTGGTTGTCTGGTTGTGGTGATATATCTACTGGCAGCTCTCTGCTAGGGAGGTTGAAGAATTCATTTAAGGGAGATGTTTTCTTGGTGAGAATTTTTCTATGTCTGCCAAACATTCAGCCTTATCTTCTTCCTTTTTTTTTTTTTTTTTTTTGTTCATGCCATCCTAGATGCAAAGTTTGGCAGGTTCACCAATTATAAGAAATATTCCCTTAGGGTGTGTCTAGGGCTGTGAGGGACTGTTGAGCCTGGGTGGGAGGGATAAAATTGGGAATCAAACAGGATTCTGAGCTCTGCTGGAGTCTCCTCACTGCAACTTCATCTCTGCTGTCACCATGCTTTGGCTGGTGCCATATCCTGAAAGATGTTTGGGCAAACACATACAAAGAGAAATTATTTTCTTTTCTTCAGAGAATAATAATTCTGATTTCACTTACACTGAGGCCTTCTTGTCCCTGCCTGATAGTGACATGTGTACTGTAAAGAAATACCCTGCACCAAAGATGTTGGTTTGATTTAAACCTAACGGTAACTTGGCCTTTGCTGTTGGACTTTCACAGTCACTGTTTTCTCTAATCTGTGGCTGTATCTTTAGAGTCAGATGAAAAGGCTTGTGGTGCTGTGTTAGACCACTCTGCTACATGCACAGATATACTGTTAGTATGGCCCTGAGTGTCTTTTCCACCATGATCACTACCTCAGCTCATTGATAGTTCTGTTAGGGTTCAACAGCAGAGATAATACAAATGAACATCATGACTGATGTTACACTTGCCAGTTGGAGGCTGGTTCTGCCACTAAGTTCTGCTGCGGATCTCTTAGAGTCTCTGGTCTCTTTTGCCCAGTCTGCCTTGCACCACCAGATGTGTTCCTGTAGCACAGGGTCCTGTACTTACATCTTTGAACAGGACACTTCATCTTCTGTCTCACCAACTTTCTGTAACTGGGTATGTTACAAAGGGGAGTTGGCTGGTGGCCCCTAGCCCATCAAAGGTAAAAGGACTAATTTGAGAACACGTACCAGAGACTACCATGCACCAAAGGGAGGCAATGCTGACAGCCTTGGCTGTTGCTCTGAAATGCCATTTATATGGCTGGACCCTTCATTGAGGCAAAAAGTTTAGGTGGTGCAGCATGAATGCACATCAGCACCAAGAAAACGTTACCGAGGTCTCAGAGTTTTGTATCTTGGAGGGGGGAGCCAAATTTTATTCTTCCTCTTTCCTGGAAAAAACAATCCTCCCTATGTTATGCCTATTCAAACTGGTTCAACCCAGAGGGAGCCCCAAACTTCTCAGCTCTTCTTGGAGGGCCTTTAATCTTCTTGGGAAACAATGAAGTCAAATCTTCTTTAATGTTGCTTTAATATTGCTGGGAAAGCATCTCTTCACATTAGGCCTGACTGGAAGCAAATGAGAAGTGTGCATGTGTCCACTTACTTTGCAGCTCACTGAGTGTGAAATCTTGGGCCCTCGGTTACTGTGAACCTTGTAGTGGCTTAACAATTTAGGAGGAATTTGATGTTGTCATCAAGTCTGAGATGTACTTACTGTTATAGGAGATACAGTAAAAGAGAAGGAATCCTTTAATGAGTTTTACTACTGCATACTAACATTGAAGCCTCAAAAATGTGAAACCTGGTTGAGTATAGCCTCTGTTTTGTGAGGTTTTCTCCATCTATGTCTGTTTGCTACTGAGCAGTGTTTTGCTTCATTATCTCTCCTCATTTGCTGGAAAAACCTTCCCTTTGGTGTTTTGGTGTTTAAATTTTTCAGTACAGGGGCTTTTTAGTAACATAGCTGTGATGGGTGAAATGGTGGGGAAACTAACTTAGGAAATTAGCTACATAATCGCATTAGTGTGAAGTTGTGCAGCAGACTGCTGTTTTCAGGAAACTGTTCCTTTTATAAAGTATTTAGGCTTTAAGCCTCCAGTGCTCTCGCATACCTTAAGATTTGGAATAATAAAAAGTATAGGGGAAAGAGGGAGAGGGAGACAAAAGGGGGGAGATACTGACCAAACTCCCTGTAATTATATACAAGAAAATTATGTTTAGGTAATTAGAGTGCGTACCCTAAGAACACACCTGGAAACACCAGGGAAGCCAGCCTATCTACACAGCTAATGAAAAGGTTTGGGCAGGATTATTTCTGTGGCATGTGTGGGGATACATCCTATGTGTGCTCTGTGCAGCAGCAAGCCCTTTTGGAGGAGCAGAATATCTTTTGGATATTTCTGCATTGGGTTTTGGAAGAACTGTTTAGCAACAACTTCAAGAATTCAGCCTTCATTGTTAGGAGGCTTTCCAGTGGAAAAAAGAAGGCACAATGTCTGCAAGAGCTCTGCTGCTCACTTTACATCCTTTCTGTTTGAGAGTTCCAGTGGGCTTTTCCCCCCACCCCAAGGGAAAGGAGTACTGAGAGCACAACCCACGTTGTTATGTACGTATGAGTTAATTCTGCCTCTTTAGTTCTTGTTTTTTGCACCTATGCAGCCTTATCTAACAGTCAAGGAGACTTTATATTAAATGGAGACTTTGTCGTCAGTATGTTTAAAAGGGAGATCAAAGTTGGGAATGCTGTGATCGAATACAGTGGCTCCGATAACACTGTTGAAAGGATTAATTCTACAGATCGGATTGAGCAAGAAATAACACTTCAGGTGAAGTATATGTTGTGTGTATGGACAAATCTGCCCAGATTGTTGGGCTGAAAACAGTGGGCAGTGATGTCTGTTGGTTTACTCTGCCTCATTTTTCTTCCTCTCAGGTTTTATCAGTGGGCAATTTGTACAATCCTGACGTTCGTTACACATTCAATATCCCTATTGAGGACAAACCTCAGCAGTTTTACTGGAATGAGCATGGCCCGTGGCAGCCCTGCAGTAAGCTCTGCCAAGGTGGGTGCTTGGGAAGACTTAGTTTTGTCCTGGATTCATTTGGGGTCTGGGCATTGCTGTCAGATCCTTCTCTGTTTGATTTCTTCGAGATTCTCACCCTGTGGGTACGATTGGTTCCCTGGTCTGCAGTGGAGGGTAACATCCTACAAGGTGCTTCTGGGTTTCAGAGCAGGGCACTTTACAGCCCCTCCCAGCCAGATGAGCTTCACAACCTGGTTTGCAGGTGAGGAAGCTGAAGCATAGAAAAGGTCATGAGGCATTTCCTAAGGCTGCAAGTGCACCAGTGTCTGGTTTTGGGTCTGACATCCAATCATTAGCAGTGCCCACCCTGCTAAATACTCATTCAGAGCACATCCTTGTGGGGGTACTGCAGCTCTCTGCCTGTGTCCATCCCATCTGTGATAAACCCCTTCTGCTCAGCTTAGTCTTAAACCCCCTCCCTGTTTCTGAGGTAGAAAAGCACACCTAAATATCTCTTAAATACTGCTAGGAAAGTGTAAGAGAAATAACTGAATTGATCACTTTGCTGCATGACTCAGACCATGGTTTTCTCTGTGCAGGAGAACGAAAAAGGAAGCCTGTGTGTAAGAGAGAGTCAGATCAGCTCACGGTGTCAGACCAGCGATGCGATCGAATTCCCCAGCCTGACCCCACCACTGAGCCTTGTAACACAGAATGTGAATTAAGGTGCACTGTTCTCAGCCATGTATATAAATAACATTGTGTACTTATTATTTACTCCTCTTTCCTTTCGCTTCTCACCATAATTCCCTTTCTCACCAGCCTATACTAGAGTTTGAAAATGAAAAGGATTGGTAGTTGCTTCTTTGTCAGTCAAGAGGGGTTGTCATCCACCAGTGATGTTTTGAAAAGCACTTTTCAATGTTTTTACATTTCTCTTGTTGGATTCAGTTAGGGCTAACTATAACAAAAATTCTCTAATATTGAAAAATCTCCCTGTGCAATAGAGGGCCTGAAATTTGCATCTGCCTGGATAAGAAATGTTCAGCACCTACATACAGCCTGCAAAGATAGGTAAACATATACTTAAAGCAAAAACATAGCTAAGACTTGGATTTATCATTGTTTATTTAAAGCAAAGAATAGGCTTAAGTGTACAATAGGTTTGGGGCTTTCCCTAGACAATTCTAGGCAAGCTGGAATTGGTGGAGCACAGCCTAAATCATCACAACCCGTTTTCCTTTAAAAAGCAATCTGTTTTCCTTTCTAGGGCTTAAATATGGTGACATTAAGCAGCCGCTGGTGAAGCAATTGAGGTGGCCAAGTTTCCCGAGGGGTTTCTCCAGCCCTGCTAAAGCGGGGCTGTGCAGGGGCTGTGCAGGGCCGGGTTGTCGCGGTAACAGCTGTTGCCATTGCAACAGGTTGGAAACTTGAGAAGGGCAAAGGCAGGAGGCTGAAAAGCATGCAGGGATGTGAGGCTCCCACCAGTCAGGGGCTATTGATTCCAAATCCTCTTGATCTTATTCTTCTCTGGGCTGTGATAGAGTTTGCTCTCTTGGCTTGGGAGCTCCCTGGCAGCCCAGGCACAGGCAGCAGCCCAAGGGTCTCCCAGGGCCCCCAGAGGATGTCACTGCCTCCTCCCTGGAAAGCCACCCCTGCCAGGTGTGAAGGGGAATGGGCTCCTGTTGGCTTCAGGGTCTCCAGCACCTACCTGGGTCAGACCTCATGTCCAGCATCTCTTTGCCAAGCTGGGCTGATATGAAACAGAGGTGATCCCTAGGTGGGTCTGTGAGGGCTTCCAGCATAATCCTTGTCCATCTCACAGAGGAGGAGCAGGCTGGAAATCTGTCTGTGAAGAGGGAGCTCTTCTAATCCCTGCTGACACAGCTAGGGCTTGAGTGTCTTGTAGCAAGTCATTTGCCTGTCCATTGGAGAGCTGAAACTGCTTTGGGGTGTCCTGCAATGTGGAACACTGTCAAGCCTGGCAGATCATTTTCTGATGCTGTATTTTCCAGCTTTCAGTTTTCAGATGCTGAGGTGGCAGGTGCAGAGGAACATGGGGTGAAAAGCTTTCAGAAGCTTTCAGAGCACTGTTCCTTGATTGGCCATGAGCTCTTCTTGCCACCTAGGCTGGTCTCACAGGGCTACAGTGTGGCTCTGCTGTCTTTCTCTTGCTTAAGAGAGACCTGCTGACAGTTCCTTCCTTTCAAGCAGCAATGCCAGGGTAATTGGAAGTCCCAAAGCATCGGGAAGTGTGACACAGAGCCAAAACTTCCTATTGAAGAGCATATATTCCTTATTTCTGTGTAACACCCTTGAGCAGGCTCCCTGCAGAGCCCGGGGCTGATGTTTGCTGTCCTCGGCGCAGGTGGCACATCGCGAGGAAGAGCGAGTGCACGGCGCAGTGCGGGCTGGGCTACCGCACCCTGGAGATCTACTGCTCCAAGTACAGCCGGCCCGAGGGCAAGATAGAGAAGGTGGACGACCGCTTCTGCAGCAGCCAGGCCAAGCCCAGCACCAGGGAGAAGTGCACTGGAGACTGTAACGTGGGAGGGTGGCGGTACTCGGCCTGGACTGAGGTGAGGGATGCTCCGTGGCACGGTGAATGCTGCTCCTTGCACAGGAGTACTGTTAGGTTGCTAACAGAATATATGTGAAATATGGCCACAGTGGTTCTGCTTTCATTGCTTCCTCTGGAGGACACTCTAATCTGAGTCAGCCTGGTACTCCTTACCTTCTACTGCAATTAATCTGTACTTTAAGTATCTGTCTTCATTACATGGAGCTCTGCTAGCTGTCTTGTGCTATCAAAGCTGTCACCACTGCCAGGAGCTGGGGAGGACATGTCATCATCAGAGGACTTCTGAAATTTGTTTCCTTTACACATCTTAGCTTTTGCACAAAGAAGAAAATTCCTGAATGCAGGCACCAAGAGATTGATGAGCCTGGGGATTTCCAGGGAGGGCACAGTGAAGGGGAGGCTGGCTGGTCTGAGAGAGTTAATCTCTCCTAAAATGAGAATGAGCAGCAGCCATTTAGGAGAACTGAAAGGCAACACTTATAAAAGTAATAATGGGTTTATAACCTGAAATGAATTTGTGAAACACATTGCCACGACATTTTATTAAGCTTAGCAGGATTAGCTTTTTAAAGGCATACAGAAAGTAAAAGCCTGTTCCTTAAAGTATAAATTGTTGTTCCGGAGGTTTCCTGCAGTCAGTCCACAGTGACTGCAGAGATGAAGGAGGCAATAGCAGTAGAGTGGCAGGAAATACTGACTGGGTGTGTGTCCCTCACAGTGCTCCAAGAGCTGCGGCGGGGGCACACGGCGGCGCCGAGCCATGTGTGTGAACACCTACAACGACATCCTGGATGACAGCAAGTGCAGCCAGCAGGAGAAGCTGACGGTGCAGCGCTGCAGTGACTTCTCATGCCCGCAGTGGAAAACCGGCGACTGGTCCGAGGTAGGTGCAGGTCACCAGGGTGGGCTCACCCTGCTGGCTCTCCACCCTGAGGGGCTGGCATCTGTAAAGAGGTGTCTCTACCCCTGCTTGTCTGTCATGATTTGTTTGTTGAGGCTTCAGACAAGCAGCAGAGTCATTGGCCTTGTTACCACTGGTCAAGTGGCCACTCTCCTCCCTGCAAAGCCACAGGGGGTTAATGTCTCTCCAATCCTGCAATAATTTCTCCCCAGCTTTTCTGTAGTTCTGCTGTACATTTGGGAAGAAAAATACTTCCTGCCCTCATTTTCCCTTAAGATTGTCCTCAAGAGCCCTGGCAGCTCTGGCTGTCACTGGAGGGTAGGATTGCACCCTGCTGATGTTTTGCTCAGCCTCTCTGCTGTTTATTACCTCTTCCACTGCTCCTGGTGGTTTTTGCAGTGCAACAAAACTATCTTGATGGGTTTGTCTCCGCAGCAGGACTGGGGGTGCTGGAGAACAGTCTTCAAAGGGTGCTCATCATCATTGTGGTCAAAATTCTCTTGTTTTTGAGTCATGTTCTTTTAGGTCATAATGAAAGCAATTAAATGGGAACAGGGACTGTTCTGTACAAACGTGTCTTCTCATTCGAGCTGGTGGCAGTCCAAGCCACACCAGGGCAGTGGAAGAGGCACTCACAGCCTACAGAATACAAGACCCTTAAAATGCGCACTCAGAAAGAACAAGTTTTTTAGCAGCACCCTGTTGTGCACAGCTAAAACCCCACAGGGCAGTGCTGTGCCATTGCACTGTGTCTCACAGCTGCTGGAAGTCAAGAGCCTTTGTGGTCTCACTTTGCCCATGCTGAAGGATTCTAGCCCAGCTGTGCTCTCCATGCTCCAGCCTCTGCTCTAGACCAGCTCCTGAGAGCAGTCTTCTTGTTGACAAGACACTCCCCTGTCTTCCAAGACATTCTGTTAGTTAAACAGCTGCCCTTCAGCACCAGGGTTTTTGAAGCAGTGCTTGCAGTAGGTCTCCAGGTTTATTTTCCAGTGCCAGGGCAGGTGCTGAGCTGGCAGTGCATCCCTGGCACCACCTGAGCTTGCACTTCTCTCCTCGCAGTGCTTGGTCACCTGTGGAAAAGGGCACAAGCACCGCCAGACGTGGTGCCAGTTTGGAGAAGATCGATTGAACGACAGGTTCTGTGACCCCAAGACCAAGCCGGAGTCGGTGCAGATGTGCCAGCAGCAGGAGTGTGCCTCATGGCAAGTGGGGCCCTGGGGACAGGTACCACACAGCCCCACAGGGCTCCTGGCTGGGGGGACAGGATAAGGGTGGCTGGGGCTGGGCGCTGCCCTTTCATCCAAATTCAGCAGCGTAACTGTGTTAATTGATTTGCACGCCAAAGCAGCCCTCTGTTTGCTTGGGTTCAGCAGACAGGCAGCAATAACAGTACCTGCCCTTTGTGCTAAATTTAATCTCTGTCATATTAAATTGGCTGTGATTTTCAAAAAAGGGGTGTTTCCAAGGTTACACTCCTAAATCCATATTTAGGCACATAAATACATGGCCTAATTTTCACAGAAAAACTGTTCACATTGAGTAACTTTTGTTGCTTTTAATGTTTTCCAGTTTCTGAGTTAGTGAGGGGTTTTTTTCTGTTAAAATACGAGTTACTTATTCCTCCCAGAGTGTTCTGGCATCTGCTTTTTCACAAAGCTGTTAGCTCTTGACTTAAAAAAAACAGCAACAAACCCAGACCAGTTGTCCCAGTCAGACATATTTCCCATCAGTAAAATTATTCATTAGCTGCTTGTGCTACCATGGGGCTGAACAACCAGTTTTAAAGAATGATATCATGCAGGTTCTCCCAGACTCTGATTCTAATGTGTGCAGCAAAGTAAATCATTTCAGTGCTCACACCTTCCTTCCCGAAGAAGCCAGTGAAGCGTGCAAGGTACTGGTGGCTGCAGCCAGTTAAAACTTTGACCTAATTTAAAGCTGAAATGCATGAAGTGGAGAGAAACCAGAAGGGAAACTGTCTTTTGTTTTTGCTGCTCTTGCTATGTGCCTAAACAGAGGCTGGGCTGATTAATACTTTCTAACCAAAGAACCTACTCTGCTCTTTTCTCCCATGTGTCCTCTCCCAGTGCACTGTGACTTGTGGCCAAGGCTATCAGATGAGAGCAGTGAAATGTGTTGTGGGCACCTACGTGTCAGTGGTGGATGATAATGAATGTAATGCTGCAACCAGGCCTACAGATACCCAGGTAAATCCTGCTGTCTTGTCTCCATCTTTTCCCAGTATGTGTATAAAAGTGTCCAGGCTACAGGTTCAGGGGACACCTTACTGCAGCAAAGCCTTGCCCTGAATGCCAGCCCTGCAGAGCAGTACCTTGGGCTGCTCATGGTTGTTGGAAAGATGCAGCACAGCACCCTGCTTTGGTAGAAATGGGACAGATAAACTGTGTTCAGGGAGCTCCCATTCAGATCCTCTCCTCACCTGATGCTCTGAAGCACCAGATTGCCAGAAAGGCAACTGACAACCTGTGAGGGTATCAGGACTTTGTGGGTGAAGATGAATTACCTTTGCTTATGGTTTATATTCATGGAGCTCTAGTCGTACAGTGGGATGTGAGGATATGTTCAGATGCTAAAGCTGGACTCTAAAGAGCTCATGAGCTAAAGAAGCAGCAGTGGTTGATTATATGGGATAACAACAAGAGACCACAAGGTTGAGACAGTATTTACTGGCCTCAAAGGTTCATGTCTTGACACAGCAGACAATTCCTTTGTCTTGCATGGAGTCAAGATGCAAGTCATTGTATTTTTGCTGTCCCAATGGTGATTGCACTGTCCTTCCTAGCCAGATAAATTAAGAAATGTTGCAAATTTGCTGAAGAGGCTTTCCATGCTGTGTACTTGAAAGCAAACATGTAAATTCCCATTTCAAGCAGAGGATATGTCCAAGGTGTCTGGAGGAGCTGAATAAAACAGGACATTACCATCTATCTGTCATCTGGGAGAGTTGTAGTGCTCATGCACTGTGCAGCTTCAGTCTTGCATGAACTGACAGAGTTTAACTAAGGCCACAACATTTGGGGAAGAGCTGTTTTCCCCATGTATGGAGACCAGTTGCACTACAGTCAAGGGGTAACAAACCCACCTGTCATCAGCCATCGTTTGGTGTGCATGTCTCCAGCATAAGTGAAATCACAGCAGAATGGAAATCAAGTTTGCCATTTGTCAGAAGCTGCTCTCCCCCTCATAGGGACAATCACTATTAATTTCCTTTTTGGCAAGGACTACTCAATGGAGTAAAGTCATGGATGTTCATAGTTTCTGGCACCAGACCTCCCAGGAGGTCCAGGCAGGACCAGAGCCCTCCTGTGAGGCACCATACGAGGTCTGAGCAGAATGACCTGTCTGTCCCCAGAGCCTCACATTGCTTGGTGTGTGGTGGAGATCAGCACAGGGATATAGGTGGTCTGGTGAGCTGCAGGGAATCAAAGGGCTGCAATCAGCAGCATAACCTTTATTGTGTGGGCTGCAGGTCTCACACTGAAGGAAGGGAGCTTTGAAGGGAGATAAAGTTGCTGTTTTGCAGATGTGTGTTCATGCCAGAATCCTTAATGAACTTTCATCTTTTGCCTCAAAAACATCTGGTTTTAATGTATGGAGATGGCACATGGTTATGGGGATCCCTGTTGCAGAGTTCCTAGTAAGTCAAAAGTCCACACAGGGTACTGCATATGAAGGCCCCAGGATACTGATACTGAGTTTTGCTGATTCACCAAGAGGATGCAGGGAGGAAGCCTGCCTGCATAACACATGCAGGTCACAGAGTTTCAAGATGTTGCATGTTCTTCATAATTACATTATAAAGGACGTGGTTTAATCAAAACATCTGCAAATTCTTTATTTCCTGCTTTCCTCCCATGTATTTCCTATACAGGACTGTGAAGTAGCTGTATGTCCTTCCCATCCAAATAGTCCTGAAGCCAAGAGAGCTGTGTCAGGCACTCACAGGACACAGTGGAGATTTGGATCCTGGACACCGGTAAGCACGCATCATAACACTTTCAGGATTACTTTATAGTAGACAATGTGATATTTTTAAGTGCATATGCCCAGCTTTTCATTACAAAGTCCTTGCAATGTATGTCAGGCAACTTCCTAGCAGAGTGCTTTTTGCTTTTCCCTAGTGCTCTGCAACGTGTGGGAAGGGAACCCGGATGAGATACGTCAGCTGCCGGGATGACCAGGGCTCCGTGGCCGATGAGTCCGCTTGTTTCCACCTTCCAAAGCCATCAGCCACAGAAATGTGCACCGTGACACCGTGTGGGCAGTGGAAAGCCTTGGAGTGGAGCTCTGTAAGCATCACACTGTCTCTTGCAAGAGACCTCATTGCTGGAAATATGTTTCATTAATCTGTCACACTTGCCCTTTCATAAGTGAGGTTATTTGGGTTTTCTGCTGTTCATTGTTAGCAAGGGCTGGTTTTCAAAACTGGAAATGTGACTGTGTCTCCTTTTCCCACTGTAATGCAGTGCTCAGTGACTTGTGGCCAAGGTAAGGCAACGCGACAAGTGATCTGCATCAATTACAGTGACCAGCTGGTGGATAGGAGCGAGTGTGACCCAGACGACCTCCCTGCCACCGAGCAAGACTGCTCCATGTCTCCTTGTCATCCAAACAGCCATGACTACGGCAGGCCCATCCCCCCTTTCCTCTATCCGGATCATCGCCTCAAACCGCACCCTGGGGGCAGCCCAAACCGAAACCGTGCACATATACCAGGAGGCAATCAGTGGAGGATTGGCCCCTGGGGTGCTGTAAGTGCCCTGATTCTATTATTCTTGGGTTTTGTTGGGTTTTGTTTCTTTCCCAAGCTAATCCAGTCTTTTCTTAAGGTCAGCACAAAGGGAACAGAGAGAGGTACCTTTCTCTTCACTGTCTGATCTCTGCTCACACAAGCAAGTGTTGCAGAAGGGCTCAGGCATCACTTGTCAGCCTCTCATATCTCGTATCTCCAAGGTAGTCTAGGCAGAAAGCTGACATCATCATTCTCCATGAGGCAAAGGCCAGCCTCTCTTTCTTGGCAGTCTGCTGGGACATTTACAGCTGTTGCCAAAGCACAGCAGAGCCTCGATGCCTGCTCCTCTCATTGCAAACAGGATGCTACGCTTTATCATGGAAGTCTCTAAAGGGAATTAAGCACAAATGGGATGTTAAACATTGCAGCAGGGATTACTCACCCGCTTAAAACTAGGCTGGTGTTTACTTTCTTTGCTTGGTCAGCACCTAAGTCATTGCACTGCTATTAGCAATAGCTGGGTTTTGAAGTTTAATAATGCCTGTTAGCTGTATTAACCTTCTAGCAGTGCATTCCCACTGCAGAGCACTGGGTAGGAGCTGGGAATGCAAACTTATTCCTGGAGTCAATGAAGCTGTGGGCAATTGTGTCTTGCAGTGCTCTAGCACGTGTGCAGGAGGGTTCCAGCGGCGGGTCGTGGTGTGCCAGGATGAAAACGGATACACTGCAAATAACTGCGATGAGAAAAGCAAACCCATGGAGCAGAGATCCTGCGAATCCGGCCCCTGCCCTCAGTGGGCCTATGGCAACTGGGGAGAGGTGAGTGCACCATCCATCTGGGCTCCCTGCCCAGGGTAAGACTTTCATTAGCAGGTGGCTGAAAAATGGGAGAAGAGAGGGGTATTGTGGTGACATTTATTAGAAAGACTGGAACTTGAAGGGCAGCCTCTGAAAAATGAGTGAACCAGAGCAATTGCTGGGTGGTGTTTCCATTTCCATTTGTCATGGGAAAACTTTCTTCCCAGGCAAAAGTAAGTTTTACAAAAGTGAAGTCTTTTTTTTTTTTTAAGAGAAGCCTAGTTGACTGAAAGCCCTTTTTTTATTTTTTAATAAAAGCACTGCTCCCTTTTGAAAATTAATCTGAGATAGCAATTGGAGATGTAAACCTCCACTTTCACATTGAGCTGGGCAATATCATGGTGGAGCAGCATGAACAGCTTTAGGGGGAGAGAAGCTGAAGCATCTGAAGGTCAATCTGAGGCTCATGAGGGTAATTTGGCTGGAGTGGGTTAGTTGGGAACAAAAACTACCATTGGTTTTTTGAGGTGCTAGTGCTTTGAGCAGGGAATGAGCTGTATTTTTGATGTCACGACGGTGATTGCTCTGTCCTCTGCTGACTTGCAGTGCACGAAGCCATGTGGAGCAGGGACAAGGACACGGCTGGTGGTGTGTCAGCGCCCTAATGGAGAAAGGTTTACGGATCTGAGCTGTGAAATCCTTGACAAGCCACCAGACAGAGAGCAGTGCAATGTGCAGGACTGTCCTAGAGATGCTGCCTGGAGTGCTGGTCCTTGGAGCTCGGTACGACCATAAACTCTTTCTCTTTGTGAACTGTTTTGTAGATATCCCCTAACAACATTTAATTTGCTTCAAACCAAGGTGCTAATGCTTCATGTCTTAAAACTGCACTTACAGAGGATTATTTACAATGTATTCAGAATAACACCTGTTCAGGAAGGACTTACATTAGGGGAGCTCGAGTCCTTTAATTTAAAAGGCACTTTCTGCTAAGTAGCCACCTTTGTCCATTTTATTACACTGTGCAAGTGCTGTGCATTATGAATCTTGGTTCTGACTAAGTTTTTGCGTATGGATTTAAATGTGGAATTTAGCAGTACATTTCCATTGAAGTCAAATTGTTCTGCTCTTTAATGGTAATGCTGCACTGGGCACCTACTGGTCCAGCAGTCACGTGTTCTCTGCCAAAAGCAAGATAAGTGGGGAGAACATGCTAAATGGCATCAGTTCCTAGGCATGTATAAGTGTGTACAGATGTGTGTGCATGTCCCTACCTGCCCACACACAGACCTACATAGAAACGTGTGCATTCACTCCTGTGCTCTATTGCTGTTCCTGTGGATATAGTAAGACAGTGATGTACAGTTCAAAGGCACCTGTAAGCTCTTCTCCTGCATCTCTCTGGTTCTGGAGAGTGATTGTCTAGCTTGATCTCCAGCTGCTGCTCTATCACTAAGCCAGCAAATGATCAGCAAGGTGCTCAAAGGCATAAAACCCTGGGAGTTTATAACAAAATAGTATTTAAAGCAGAGGTATCTTACATTGCTCCTTTGCTGCTGGAGGAGTCTGCTACAGAGATGCTCTTGTGAGGGCAGAGCAGCCCTGAACCACAGGGTTGGGGTGCTATTTTGGGTGCCACAACTTTGCAATTCTCCCTGCCTAGAGCAGCAACCTCTGCTCTGATCCTGCACCAAAGCAAGTGCCACCTGAGGTGCTTCTGGAGCCCTGGAAAACCACGGACCTGTCCAGTTTGGAGTGGCCTTCAAATAGATGTCAGCCTTTATTGTGTGTTTTGTTGTAAAAGCATTTGAAGACTTTTTTTAAAAAAAATCTGATTCAAAAGCACTTTATAGGAGAAGAAAAAAGAGGCCTGTTTTTTAATGTACTGGACTTCCTTAATTGTCATAGTTTGGAAAGTCATCTTGCCCAAAACCTGCTCTCCTTCTGTGGATGCTTTCAGTAACACGGATGCCTTCAGTAACACTCTTCAATACTTTTATCATACCTCAGTGAGTTCTGCAATAGCCATAAAACTACTGAACTGGTATGTATCCGGTGCTTCACCAGTACAAGAGACAGTGCTATGAAATATGAAATATTTCATTTGAGGTGCTAATGTACCCCTTGTCCATCAACCTGGCTGGTGTTAAGGACGAGCGAGGTGAGGTGAGCAGAGGTAGCGATGCGTGTGCTGGCTGCCCCGCAGGATTGCCAGCTGGGAGGTGCTGCCAACCTTGGTTTACCTGTGCTGGACCATTTGTAAGAGCCAAAGGTGTGGACAGAGTTGTGTTTCATTCTGGTGTCACTCAGCCTTTCCATGGCTGTTCAGGAACAGGCTCCAGGGCTGCACCTGCTTCTCAGTGTTGGAAACACAGGGTGCAGTCCTCTAGTCTGATTGTTTTCTTTTCACCCAGGAAAAGATCCCTTGGCTCCACTCTGTTGTATTAGTCTCAGTGGGTTGTCCTTGCTCTCCTGGGAGCAGGTGGGACATTTGGCAGACAGATGGAGGGCAGGGACACCCTGTCCTGCCTGCAGTGTCTCCTCCCAGCTGGCGCAGGTTCACAGCCCTGGAGAAGGGGCTGCAGGGCTGAGCCCCCATCATTACCAGGAACTGATTGGATTTTTCAGTCTCATTTGCCAAGCTGTCCTTGGGCTCTGACATAAGGGACCCAGAGCTGTTTGAAGACTGAGAAGTATCTCTGGGGTCCCCAGGGCTTTGTGTCCCTCCAGCAGAACACTCCACGTGTGTGTCTACCTCGTGCTACTACTGTAGGTAGTAACGGCCAAATTTTTCTGCTTTCATGCGGTATCACCTGGATTTGCTTTAGCTCTGTCACTGGTTGCAAACATCCTTCTGTTGCTGTACATACTTCATCTGTTGGGATGGAGTGTCACTACCATATTTTTTGGTCGCTTTTGAAACAAGAGTATAGTATTAGCTGAAACTTTTCAGCAGAATGGGTTGATGTATTTATGTAAAAGTGTATTTATTTTTCCAATACTGTTATTTAATTTTATATAAATATTGCATATATTTACAATGTTTAATGTTAATGTCGAACAGTGAAAATTAAAGACAAGTAGAATGTAATCGTAAATGAATTTGTATAATAATTTCTTGAGTCTTTTGCTAAATTCAGATCATATACTTAGTTTTGGTAACTTTTACTAAATTTTCTGAAACGGTTCTGCAATGTTCCATCTTTTATCTGGCTTTTCTTTTACTTGCTTTGTTCTCCTACAGAAATTGTCATTCTCAATGATTAAACAAACACAGTTAAAAGTGTATGAATTACAAAGTTTGGATAAGTAATTTCTTGCAATCATCTGACTGGTTTAGCATTACTCAAGTTTCAATGAAATTAGTACTATAAAATACCTACAAATTAAAGCAGAGACAGTCCAAAGCATCCAACCCACAGTCCTCTGGCAAAATTCCACTGGGATTTTATACAGTAAAAAAGTGATCTTTATCTGGTTGGTTAAATCCAGGTTTGGAAGAGATAATTAAATGGATAAACAGATTGTATGTGTAAATGATAATTTTACAACAGAAGACTGGTGAGGTGTCTTGTTGTTATAATGTATGTTCAAAGAGGACTAAGAGGAGGTGATACTTTTATTCCCCTGCTTATTTAAGAATGTGTATTTACCCATTGCAGAATTGTACACCATGTGATAGACCTGACTTTCTTATTAAAACCATGCTTTAGAAAATGTGCACTGACTGTCACCAGAATACAGAGAGTGTTTTTTCTACCCTGAATGTTTTATGGTATGACTGCATATCTCCATACACACTCTTAAATCCTGAGAGGAAATCTTGCCATGTTCTCCAGAATGAGGGAGATGTTCACAACAAGAATTACCCATTGCTTCACTTAAAACCCGAAGTTTGGTTTTAATAAATATACCCATATATATAAAAAATATGCATAACCTCCCTTAAAGCACCTGTCTTGGAGCAGATTTGCTCCATGCAGTTATCCCTGATATTTTGAGTTTGCCTTAATATCCAATTGTATCCTGATACAATTTATGGATAATGCTGAATTAACTTGTTGTGGGCTTCTCATTCTTTCCGAGTTAGGAAATGGTCACAGATAAGGTAAAACAATTATATCTCACAGCACCCTGGTCAGTTGGGTGAATCATTTGGGCTTCACTGCACAGGGCAGTGCTCATTTGACTTGGAACTCTGGAAAGTGGGTGGGTGAGGTTTAGATTTATTTGGGGTTTGTTCTGTTTTTTACAAAAAAGTATTACAATTTTAAAAGTTCTTGTCAGTCTTGGGTATCTGAAGTTCAAGCTGCTGGTGCAGTGGTTGTGTAGCTCTCAGTGCTTCCCAGCTCTGTGTCCTGTAGGCAGAGGTGCTGGTACCAGAGTCCTTAAGGGCCCTTTGCTCTAATGAAGAATCAGAAGCTTACTGTCGAGTAATTAGAACATTAACTGGCTAAGTTCCAAACTCTGTTATTGTGGATCTGAGTTCAAGTTTGGGCTAGGACAGCATTGGTTTCCCTTGGCAGGAAGCTGGTGGCATTGATGGCTTTACAGGACTTTTTGGCTGCACACAGGGACAGAGCAGCAAAGGGGCTCTGAACTTTGGTGGGGAGTGGAAGAAGTGTCTGGCCAACATCTGGGTCAGGCAGCTGGCGCTCCAGAATTTTAATCTTAAAGTTGCTGTCAGTGGAAACTTTGGGTTATTTGTATTTAATTCTGTCAAATCCCCAACATGTTGTTTGCAAAATGCCTTCCCCATGCAGCTGGCTGAAAATAGGCTGCTCAACAGCAATATTCTCTGTGTCGTTGTTCTGATAATGTTCATAGCAGGCAGGATGTCAGGTCTGGCTAAGGCAGAAGTGATAACCGGGGACAGATTTGGTTGCAAGTATATATAATGCTGCTGTTCCCTTCTCCTCTGCAGAAAGTGAATTTGCTGTGACAGCAGCATTGCTGAACTGCTGTTGGGGTTTTGTTCGAAGGGTTTCAGCCTGTTGCTTCTCTGAGGCAGTGGTGATGGGTGCTCATGCATCTCTCTCCTCACCACTGCTGGTGGCTCCAAGGCAATCACAGGTGGGCAAAGCCATTGGTACCCAACTGTCCAGTAGAGGAACATCATTTTTTAAATCTCTTTACCTCCAATTTTTGTTTTCCTTTACAATTTTTTGGGAGTTATCACTACCTTTCATTGCTCCTTCTGTTTCTGCCTAAAGAACTATATAGCTATACTTTTGTTATCAGTTCTCTGTCTCCTCTTTGCTGGTGTTGATGCTCCATTAGGAGGTAAACAACCATGGGAGCCCATCAGCTGCACCCTGCAGGTGAGGGACCACCCTGGGGCACTGTGTGCTTAACACTGAACCAACACTGTAGAGATTCCTGGAATCAGCTCCTGGATCAGGACTGATTTCCTGCAACTTAAAGTGCAGCTGTTACAATCCACTCTCCCTGTTGGAGGCTTCCATTGGTCTTTGCACCCCTCATGACCTTTTAGTCTGATAGAGAAGTAAAAGGAGTGCTCAGCAATGTCCCTTCTGACCTCCCTGATCCCGTGACTAAATGCAGAAGAAGTGCCAGGAAAAGGAGCTGCAGAGAATCTCATCTGCTGTCCTTCAGCAGCCTCTCCTGTTGCCACTGCCAGGACAGACAGGAGCTGGACCAGTGGTTAAACTTAGAAAGGTTATTTTCAGGGATCATTAAACTCTTCTCATCCCTTTGCCCCCAGACAGTGCATCTTCTCCCCAAGTTTCTCAGTGCACTTTCCCGCTCAGAGCAGTCTCTTTACTCCCCATAGTGCAGTGGCTGTTTGGCTGCATTTGGCATGCCTCTGTTGCCTTTTTACACCTCCTCTCTTACACTTCTTCTCAATGAAACAGTCATTTTCTAGGCCTAAACTCAAACAAGATGTGATGAGACTGCTGTTCAGCGATGACTGGCTTCAGTCCTTGTTTTATGGGTGGCCCATCCCTGGCTGCAGATCTGCACATCTGCACAGGCCCACACAGGAGAAATAAAGCAATAAATAGCAGGGCAATTGCTGGGAATATTTGTCTCCCAAAGCACTGGCTCTGAGTACAGGAATGCATGAGACTGCAAGGGACCCATTGAAGCAGTAACACACTTTCAGGGATGAGCTGTGAAATGCTGCATCTCCAGGCAGATCCCTGAGCTGCGTTTTGGGAGGTCTGCCTGCGGTTTTGCCCATTTTCCAGAGTCACACTGTATACTCCACACTGCAGTCATTGCTGTTGCTCAGATCCTAGGGATTTAGAAACAAGGATGTTATAACAATGAGGGACACTAAGCACAAAGAGATTTACCATGCTTATAACTTTCCCAGTGACTGATTTGTGCTCTTATTAAGAAAAAATGGTATAGTCAGTCCTGTTCCAAAGGCACTTAAAGCTCTATTCATATTTTAATTTTACTAGCTCACAGGGGAGGTGTGTGAGCCAGCAGCATGGATGAAAATCTGTCTGATGCCCAAGATCAAGACCTTGTGCAGGTTGACAATATTTATCCCTAGTGCATTAAGCCAAGATTCTTCTTTATAAAATAGAGGAACAAGCAGCAGCCCAGTGCTCTTAAAATCCCCAGTGTGATGCACACCTGTGCATCAGGTGTGATTTCTCCAAATTTCTTGGAGAGCTCTTTACTTTGTGCTTTACTCCGTCCAACACAGAGAAATCCTATTCTGGAACAGAATATCTAAATGGCACTGTAGTACCACTGTTCACTAAAAATATGAAGTGTCAGTTAGCTGAGGCACCTTGCTGCTTCAATTGGTACTCTCCAAGAAGTGCCACAGCATGAAAAATAGGCTTCATCAGTACCTTCCACATCCCACTGTATTGGTGGCCTTCGGTAGCTCACACATCTCCTAATTTGAGGAAATGCCATCTAATGCCTCCCTCCCTGGAGAGACCTAGACCATAGAGCAGTGACTATGGGGCTTTTGTTTGGTTGTTGTTCAAGGTAGATAGAGTGGAGCAGGGCAGGGACACAGCTTTAGGAGAGCTTTGTGTGCTCACATCCCTGCTAATGTCTGTGCCTGGTGAAGTCTTTAGTGGTGTCACAGCAGGGCAGGGAAAAGAGGGGGAGAAGGTGCTGCTTACTGGGTGGTAGCTGCAGAAGAGAAGATACATGGCTTCTCCTGCTGCAGCTACCTCTTTCTTCCCATATATCTTGTGAGGTTTCCCAGCTTGGGGAAATTATTGTATTGACTTTGGCACTCGAGGCCTTAAATCTTGCAGGAGTTAAAGAACCCAAGAGCATCCTTTCCTCTGGGCAATTTGTGCTGGAGCAATGGGCTCCAGACATACCAGCTCTCTCTTCTCCTGCAGCAACACATCAAATTGGACCCTTTTCTCTGAGAAATTCTCCTCTTTTTTCCTTTTTTCTAACGTGTTCTAAGACATCGTCTGAGGCCACTCACCAGTCCCTGCAGCTGAGTTTAGTGGTGGGAAGGTGAAGATTTAGTGGATTGTTTCATTTCTCCCTTTTCTTCCCAAGTAATGACTTGGGAAGCTCTGTGCCTCTGCTCCAAGCTAAGACCCAAGCCTCAGGAGAGTGGAGACCCTGTGGGCACTGCAGAAAGGGCAGGCCAGCATGGAAGTTCCTTCTTGCCCATGCCCAGAGCAGTGAGGGCTCCTTGGGCTAAAGCCTGCTCTTGTTCAGACTAGGTTCTGTCCGCCAGCTCTATGAGGGCTCCTCAGAATACTTCCACAGGGGCTCTGGACAATGCTCACAAATGCATTCAGACTATACATTCCAAAATCTCTAATGTTTGTGCCTTTTTTTTTTGATCACCCCATTTCTCTGAGAGGTCAGTTTGGATTAAACATTTCTAAATCCTCTTTCAAAACTGCAGTGCAGTGCTTTGGTGTGTTTTGTTCAGGTCTCTGGTCCATTTGCCCTCCCTTGAATGTGGAGATCCCTCTTCCCTTTTAAATGTACAAAAATCACATGTATTTTCTGGCCATGCACCAGCTAAAATCCCCAAGACCATACACACTCAGCACCCATGTGCCTTAAGTCATGGCTGGTTAGTTTGTCAGGAAGGGAAGGCCAAGCTGGGTGACTCCTGCCCTGTGTGTATCCCCACCCAGTTTTATGGATTTCTCACCACGACAGTGCAAGTGTGCACAAGACTGTGCTAAAACACACTGGTGGGAGAAATGGCTTCAGAGCAGCAATAAATATTTCCTAAACATCTCCTCAAGTGCTGCAGCCTTCCTTTCAGCCTGTCTCACTGAAGCCAAGGGAATCACCTGCTGAAATACCTTGCTGTTGTAAAGCTAATTTGGTTTGAATGCCACAGAGCCCCTGTTGCTGGACAGCACATGAAGGTTCCAGCATTTTAAGATTCCTGGTAAAGGTTCAGCTGGTGAGGAAGGATCCAGGCTTTCCTTGGTGATGGGTCTGTTGAAGTCCTTTGTGCTCAAGAGATTTCAGAGGTACAGAAGTCACTGGGATATGGTTTCAGTATCTGACAGCAGCTGTGTTGGTGATAGTAAAAAAGGTGATACAGACTAATAGGCTACTGAAATGTACCTATGAGGGTACATTGATGGGTTTGCTTGTAGTTGGAGAAGTTTGCTGACATCCAGGAACACAGCCCTCTTGGAAAATGGGTGTAAGGCATTGGAGGGCTCTGTTGCTTTTCTGCTTTATTTCATCCAACACATTTTGTCTCAGATTGTTGGAAAGGATGAACCAGGGCTTACTTACAGCTGCTGACTTTCCATAAAATCCTTAATGTGGGGAAGTCTAAGTCTACAAGGATTGATTTTAATTTCCTCCAAAAAGTTGCTCCTGGCAGAATCTGATAAAGCCATTTTTAGTCTAATCCTTCCCAGCCCTGCCCTCGCTGAGCTATCGGAGCATACCTATCTTTGGGAATTCATTTGGTGATCACCACAGCTTGCATTCATTGTCTTAAATACCTCCCAAATCGTTGGCTGATACACGGTGGGTCCGAGAAGTGGTCTGACAGCATTTTCTGCAACTTTTCACTTCTAGGGGAAAGTGTTCCCAGGCTCTTGGTTGGGATATGCCCTTCTGCCCTTCGTGGAACTGCCCCTTCAATGCACAAAGTTTACAAGGGGCAGTCATTCCATTTCTTCTTAACTGCTCTGTGCTGCCTTTTACTTCTTGCCGAGATTTGCTCTTGAGTTCTTTTGATGCTGGACTGAGCCCACTCCCAGAAATTCTGTACAATTCTGTGAAATTATGTACAAATTTTTAAGAGATTTTGAACATATTTTGGTTTTTTTTTCCTGCTGCCAGCCCTGTGCATCAAGTAGCAGCCTTTCTGTTTTAGGGAGGTCTTAATGAACAAGATGTACACTCATCTTCCAAACCATCAGATCAGGAAATGCAGAAAGGGTTATTTTAAAGCAGTTTCCACACACTTGGTAAAACAAAATGATCATCTCCTAAACTCTGAAATAGAGAACAGTTTTTTTGTGGAAACAAAAACATAAGCAGAGCAGAGCAAGGCATTGCAGGAGATGTTTAGCATCATATTCTGACTTTTATGGAAACAGTTGATATGGAAATATTTCTGCCATACTTATTTAAACTTTTTTCCTTGCATTTATTTAAACTAGGTAGTATATTTATTTGAAAATATCAGCAGCATGCCAATCTCCATTTCTTGGCATGTTAACAACACTAATCATGTAATAAACATAAAGCCCTTAAATCTGTGCTAAGTGCTTTGATCCTAATGCTCTTAGGAAAGTCCTTTTGTTTTTGTTCTCCTTGTAGAATGCCAGGTGCAACTGTGGTGGGTGTAGGAGATAATAAAGATAATAACAAGGGGAAGGTTTGCTAGAGTTTTAGAGTGATGGCTATAGCTGATTTTTCAAAATACTGTTTCTCTATTACTAAATGTGCTGCAAACTTTTTGGTGGGTTTTTTTACAGAAACATCACAATTTGTTGTTTTCACACCCTCTTCCATGCCTGGCTGTCCTCCCAGGTTCATCCAGGGGTGCTATTTGCTGTTGTGCCTCAATCATAGGCTGTCCCACACTTAAATGGAGGCAGAGGCAAGTTGAGCACAGGCATGTCCAAGTGCATGTGATCCTTGAGTCTAGGAAGCTGATTAGTGAAAAAATTCCATACAATACCTGGTTAGTGAAAAAATTCCGTACAATACCTGGCTACACCTTCAGGGCTGGCTCAGAGGTGCTTAGAATCAGTAGAGGTTTTCTGTTGACTCAGAGAGCCCTGGATAAGGTGAGGCTGTTATTCCAGAGAGCCACTGTCTGCCCCCAGTACTTGGAAGCATTTTCTGTGAGGGGTGTGGGAAAGACGTCAAGAAAAAGAGGATTGTGAAGACAGTGATTTTGCCAAATGTTTTGAGGAAGGCAAGGTCAAAACTTACCTTGTTGTGGTACTGTTATTGATAGGTACCATAGGCAGGCAGCATTTGCAGCCATGGAGAATCCTGTTAATGAAATGCAAAGTTTCTTCAGGGTCCAAAATAACTGATGAGGCTGATGGTGGTAGCAGTTCTATTTGGGTGTAGCAGTTCCCGGACTCACATGGTGTTGGGATGCAGCCACTATTAAATTATGCTTTGCATGTGGCTCACATATGCTTAAAATCTATGTGCCAGATAAAAGTTGAATACCTGAGATGAATTAGATGGCAGTTATTAAGTAGACTCTTTTTAAAGGAATTTTCAGTCTCTGATACTTGATTAAATTAGATTATTCAACCTTTCTTTTCTGTCAGTGCAAATGAGATCATAACTCAAATGTGCATGAAAGCAAACGGGTGGTTTAGATCTAAAAATGCACAGCTGCCTAAATTTGATTTATATTAAAGGCAGACATGGAAACGATTAATTCCAGCATCTTGGGAATTACATTTAAGTATTAACAAAATTAAGCAAATTATGCCTCAACCTCTGAGTGCACCGAGGTTTGCACGCAGGCTTTTTTGATCATGGGATCACGAGATAGATGTCAGAATCAGGCTCCACGCCAAAGTTAAGCATTTTGTAGAAAGGGAGTAATAATTTTGGAAATAACTAGTTTGGAAATAACCAAATTGTTTGTGAGATCAAGTATTTATCAACCAGCTTCAGATCCCCAGAGAGGTGCTTGCATTGTTGCACAGTGTGGTTAGTCTTACTTTAGGATAATTAGTGTATTTTTTAAATTAGTGATGCTCTGGGCTGTTCCAGCCTAGGATTTGGGGCAGGAAAGAGTCCTGATCAATGCTGTAAATTTACTCTTTAACTTTGGCTGTCACAGTAAAGTGGCATAACCTGCATGAAGACTGTTTACCAAGGAACGCTTGAATTTTTGTTCAAGCATCAGTGTTGGTGTTTAGTCCAAAGACAATAAATGGATGAAAATACTAGAAGTTTGGAACTGGGTTTTGTAGGATGTGACATTTCTGTCTTGCTGGTGACTTTCGTTGCCTGGGGAGAGAAGTAGAGAGAATGAAAAAATTAACTTCTGATAAAATTTGAAGGCTTATAAAAATAGGGTAATATTAGCTTGATCTTTCTTCTGTTGATGCTAAAGGAGAAAAGTGAAGTTGATGGATCTGCGTAACTCGTGGAAGTTTTATTTTATTGCAAGGGACAGCATTTCTTCTGTTTTTCAGTGCAAGTTTGAATGTTGCTTGTTGGGTTTTTTGGCCTATCTTCAAATTGGATCTGGGCTCAGGAAAACTCAGAGGCAGCTATCCCTGCTCAGCCTCTCAGAGGAGCATCATTAACAGCTCTTAAACCTGTTCCTCAATGGGACCTCAGGGATTTTTTGTCAGTCTGTAACACTATTTCAGCAGGAAAACAACCTTTTTCAGGGCATCGTTTATACAAGCTTTTATGCATCAATATCTGGTTTTAGGAGCTACATCCATTTCTTTCCACATTGGTCTAAATTTTTCCATTTAGAAACTGCTCTCATGCTGCTTCTTTGTGGGCTCAATGAGCTGTAGGTAAGCCTGTAATATAAAATATTCACAGGTGTCAATGCATATGCCAAGTTCTATTCTAGTGGATCTTCCAGAGCTGCTATATGTAAAAAGTTTTTAGGTTTTAAATATATTTATAGACTGGGAAGAGCTTGAGCTGTAATATATTTCTTGGGAAATATACTGATGGAGTGACTCCAAAATGAAGGTCAAAGCCTCATTTCTGCATGTTTCTTCCATTCTGAAAGGAAAGCAGAACATTTTATATGGAGAGATGGTTAAAGCAGTGTGTTTGCCCTCAAGGATTAAACCAGTATGCTTATGACGTAGCATGTAATGAAGAAATGGAAGCTGAGTCTCTGGGTGCATCATGCTGAGTAAGAGGCTTGTTCTACATGAAACTGTCATATTAAATTCGTGTCGTGATTCCAGACCCCTTTGATTCCTAAATCTTTGGAGGAGACTAATCTGAAATCAAAGTGAAGTTGCTTGGGGTTTGCATGCCAGAAGTGGTCACATTTGAAAAAGTTCAGTGAACCTGCAGAGGGAGGTTGAAATTAGTTGCTTCACTACAAAGCTTGCAGCTAACATACCTGCTGGTTTGCTTTTTGCTTTGATTCTCCAGGCTTTGCCTTCTTGCCACCTTCTGAGTTGTTTTCAAAATGCATAAATCTTAAGGATGAACATGTCCTGGTTTCAGTCTGTTTAGTGAAGAAAAAAAGGAAACTCGGACTACTCTGATAAAACAAACACGAGCTTTTGTACCGAGGACAAGGAAATGCTGCACTCCTCTGCCTTGTCCTTTGTGCAGTTATTTCCCTCTGTGAAGGTGCAGAGCACACTTTACCCTCCTGATTTACCAATATTTGACATCCCTTTGTACCAAGGTAAATGGAAATGGTTCCTTTCAAGTTCTTCTAAGTAGATACTGAGGGCTCCTGCCTTGATCCCTGTAAGATGACTCTGCTCCTTTGAAACGACTGGAGCAATGCCAGGAATCCAGCCTGTTATCCCTGCTGAATATCAGCTGTTTTCTCTATTTTGATACTGGCATTTTTGGGGCTTTGACCAAGAATATCACACGATACTAAGCGTCTACACTCACTTCAAGCTTTGTGTAGCTTGCCAGGGACCTGGGGAGGTGCTTTTTGGTCCAGCTAAAAGAAAATGCCCTGGGTAGCCATGGCCCCTGTATGACTGTGAAAGCTGATCTGTTGTTACTTTATATTCACAGTGTTCTGTCTCCTGTGGAAGGGGCCAAAGGCACCGCAGTGTGTACTGTTTGTCAAAGGAAGGGAGGCATGTAGAAGAAGAGCATTGTAAACACCTTGCTAAGCCCAACGTGCAAAAGAAATGCAGAGGGGGCAGATGTCCGAAGTGGAAAACAGGAGATTGGGGCCAGGTGAGACATGTTGTGTACCCTTTTGCACCTTTTGGTATTCTCCCTCCATCAAATTGGTTAGAGCCTGGTTTTCCAATCACTTCTGTCCTCATTAAATATTCAGGGTAAAGGTTCTGGACCAGATCCTGCTGTAAAACAGTGTAGCTTCATGGAGCAGCACAGATTTGTACCAGCTGAAAACTAGTCAGCTTGCTTTTAGTGTCCATCTGAGAGCAAATTGTTGTATATTTTATGGTTTTGCTGGAAACATCAGTAGTACATAATATTAAAGAGAATCTACTATTTAATCATGTTTTTAATATCATTTAAATATCATATCTCAAGTAAAATCTTCCTTAGTTTTGAGAAATAAACTCATTGCTTGATTTTCCCTCATTAAAAAGTCAGACAGTGATGCATAGAGCAAAATCTGCTAGAAGTGAAAAAGTATTTTGAGTTATTAAACATCTTGCTTGCTGAAAGCATACCTTGAATCCTTGTTTTCCTGAAAATAATGTCTTTGTCATCACCTTGAATCTGCTGCATCACATTTTTAACTCTGAACCTTACTTTTCCCTCTGCCTCATTAGCATGCTAATCAGAGGAATTATTGAAAATCCCAGACTAAATGAACTGTTAACTTGTAAAACATCATGTTCCCTTGCATTCTGTCTTCCAAATTTAGGTACAAAACACCCATTCTTTCCATATTCAGTTCCCTGAACGACAAACCATTAACATTGCTACAGGCACACGTGCAAATAAATGTTAGGACTAGGACAGCATGCTGTTGATTAATGTTCACTAATAAAACGAGTAATACACCCATTAATCAACTATGATTGTTTTCAGACTTGTATTAGGGTTTTTTTTAATCCTTACCTTTGGATTCACAGGATAGGAGTATTTACCACTACGTGGGTGAGGGACTTAGTGCTCATTTACCATGGAGGTTCAGTTACCCAGGTCTGGGTTCTTTACCTGAGGATAGCAGCATCCAGCCTGTGAAATCCACAGTACTGCTCCCATACTGGAAATTAAGTCAATATTATTACCTTTATTACCTTCAGGACTGAAACCTCAATTTTATACAGGAGCCAGACTGAAATGAAATGCAAAGCCATTAGACAGTCTCAGTATCCAATTTGCACCTTATTTAAAGTGACTGCTCCTGAAAGCAGTTTTTTACAGCTAATAATTGTAAACATAATAATGTAATGGCCTGTCAATTGCATTAAAATACACTAATACTAATTGATAAAAGTGGTTTAAAATTCCCAACTTTCTACTGGATCATGGATGTTAATTTTTTGCAACTAGAGAAAGGAACCCAAGTTAATAGGAGGATGAGGTGATTTATGGTCTGAGGGAATCTCTTACGACTGGGCAATTAAGGAATATTTGTATGCTAATGATGAGGCTTAGAACAGTTTTTTCCAGAGTAGCTTCTCAGCCCAGGTTCCTGATGCAGGATGTGCTCAGCCAGGCAGCATCTTAGGAGAAAAGTAAAGGGGTAGAAACACTTATGCTACAATGTCTAATTGGGCTTTTTAAAGGCCTGTGAAATGCTGTGACATGGATCTCTGAGCCTCACTGGTGCTGGCAGCATTTTTTTTTTTTTGCCTGTAACAGATGAGGAATTGGAGCTGTCACAGGTTGGGAGTGCTCGCCCTGGGCCCCTTGTAAGGGGTGTTCAGGGCTTTGCCAGAGATTTAATGCCTTGGAGCCAAGCTGGATTTATATGCTGAACTTCTCATTAAGAGCATGAAATAGACACAAGTTTAGTGCTCTGAATATACAGTAGATCAGGGTATAAATTGGGCATGAAAACTCCATGTGACTTTCCCTATCACCAATGCCACTGCTGCAAATAGGAACCATGATAAGTTTCCACTTAGATATTATCCAAAAAAACCCTAACTTTCTGAAGGTCTGATTGTCTCAGAAAGTTAATCTCAAAGCTGAGCTGCTGTGCTTTTTCTCCTGAATAAACCAGAAAAAGTCTGCATGAGGAATAAGGCAAGGTTTTCCCATAAAACTGTATCCTTGTTTCACTATATATGTACATGACCTATTGCATATACCTTCAGGTGTTGGGGGGTTTTGCCTTCTGGAAAAGGAATTGCTGAGAAAATGAAGATGAAAAAATAAAGGAATGGTTAAAAATCAGTCTCAGCTGGACACTGGCTGTGCTGGTGCTCCAATCCTAAGTTTTTTTCTCTTTAAATGGTTTGTATTCAGAGGGTGGTTAGTTCTTTTCTAGATTGTTAAGAACTCACTTCCCTGGAGCAAAGCATTTTTGATATATCTCTAAAACGGCTTTTTTCTCCAAGTTTTAAATGTGTTTATGTCTGCACTGAAATGTGGGATTTAATGTGTTTGTTTCTCCTAAGTGGTGTCAATTTTGGCCATTTACCTTTCATTTAACAAAAATACCAATATTTATTCTGCTGTCTGGTATTTGCATACTTCAGCTACAGGCTGAAATCCAGCGCTATCTAAAAACACAGGCAGAGCATCAGGTAGAGCTTCTGGCACAGCCCAAGGACCATCCTGTCCCCAAACCCAGGTCACACACAGTGCAGCCACCCACGAAAAAGCCACGGTGTCACTTGTGCTCTTTTATCCATACCTGGGCTTTTTTATGCTGGTGATAAATAAAATTCAAAAGATATCCTAGAGCATGGTAGCCATCCTGGTGTATATGTTTCTCCAAGTTTGTGCCTTTATTCAGTTCAAGAGTCCCCTATGGAATGTGCAGGACAAAGAGCACTGTTAATCCCAGGGAAGCAGCAGCATATGGGAAGCATTTGCATCACTAGTGACAGAAATCTCACTGCTGCTTTCAAAAGCTGCACAAAAATACTCCCACCCTCTTACAAATATCTGAAGTCAGACAAATAGTCACAGTCAGCTTTTCTCTGGTTCTCTTGGCTTTATGGGTCTTTTGGATAGTAAAGCAAAGAGCTTTATGGAGGAATACAGAAGAGGGAATTGCTTCCCCATTGGGCACCACTTAATTCCCTGCCTTAAGAAAGCTTGTTTTAGTGGGCATTGCAATAACAGGCTGTGAACTTACTATCTTGGTTCCTGATATTTTAATAAGTAATATTAGTTGTTATAAATAACTAATATTAGTTGTTAATTCAACAGTGGTTTTAATACATACCTTTAACTTTCATGCACTTTCTTCTATAAATGTAAATTCTCTTTACTCCAAATCTGCATAGAATACTTTTAGGTCTAGCCAGGAGGAATCTGTTCCAGAGGAATATTAAGTACTGCTAAACATATTGGTGTGCAGTCACAACACTAAGAAATGTTGCGTGAAAGGAAAAATAAGCTGTTAACAGTATTGCATTATAGATAATAATTTAAAGATGTCTGAGAAACAGAAAAACTCAGGCTTTTGTTGCTGTGCCTTGAAGCTGGGAGAAATGTGCCCCCAGTGTAATGAAGGAAATGTGAAATGCAGTTAATTTCAAAAAGACATTTGTTTTCAAAAGCTAACTGTATTCCCTGCCTTGGTGCATGTGCATGTTTAGATGTATGCTGGAAGAAATCCCAGCTCTATCACACTTTTCCCTCTCTACAGCTACACCTTTCTTCTATACAATCCAAGTTTGCTTTTCATTAAAGCCCACTCTGTTTGTGGCATTTGATGTATTTTGAGCTATTACTTTTTTTTGAACCAGTGCCTGAGAAGCAATACTCAGAGCAATACTCAGAGCCTGGCCGCCTCTGGCATGTCAGGGTGGTTTAGCAGTGCCGCTATTTTGCAATAAAAACAGATTTTTCAATAAAAATCCTGTCCAAGAAATCCTGACCCCTCTGAAGCCAACAGCAAATATTCCCACTGGCTTCAGATTGACATTTTTTCCTTTACTCAACAAAAAGCCTCACTTGGAAGTTTGATAGAGCATCACTATCGATGCCGTGGAGCTCAGAGCAGAGACTGAACCCCCTGAAATTACCAATGGGTGCACAGGGAGCTCCACTCACCTCCTGTCCCTTTCTGGAATCCCCTGAAATTACTGTGATGGGTGCACAGGGAGCTCCACTCACCTGCTGTCCCTTTTTGGAACCCCCTGAAACTACTGTGGTGGGTGCCACGGGGAGCTCCACTCGCCTCCTGTCCCTTCGTGGAACCCCCTGAAATTACCGTGATGGGTGCCACAGGGAGCTCCACTCACCTCCTGTCCCTTCCTAGAACCCTTGAAATTACCGTGATGGGTGCCACAGGGATCTTCACTCACCTGCTGTCCCTTCCTAGAACCCCTGAAATTACCGTGATGGGTGCACGGGGATCTCCACTCACCTGCTGTCCCTTCCTGCAGTGCTCCGTGTCCTGCGGCCGGGGAGTCCAGCGCCGCTCCGTGCAGTGCCACAGCGGCACCCCCAAGGCAGCCGAGGATGCCGAGTGTGACCCGGCCAGCCGGCCACCCCCGCAGCGGGACTGTCACCTCCCCGCGTGCCCCACGCACCGCTGGGCAGCCGGGGAATGGCAGGCGGTGAACAGGGACCCCTCCAGGCAGCCCTGGGCAGCCGGGGAATGGCAGGCGGTGAACAGGGACCCCTCCAGGCAGCCCTGTGCTCTCAGGCGTGGCGGGATGCTGGATGCCGAGGCTGGGGAGCGCCGCCGGAGGGTCGGGGTGTTCGGGTTGCAGCCCGGGGTTGCCAAAGGGAAAAAAAAAAGAGGTAGAGGGAAGGTTCATGCATGCTGGCTGAAAAAGGGAGCGGAGAAATGCCTCTCTAGGGTTAATTTATTGCTTCGTGCTGCCCTGTGTTTGGCTGGGACCTATGCAAATACTGAGCAGGTTTTGGGTAGGGCGGATTTGGGTCTCTTCCAGGAGACAGAGCCCTGCCGCGCTGCTCCAGCCTGAGCCCCGTGCCTGGAGGAATTAGGGAGCAGTGGTAATTCCCTCTTTCCTGCCCCATTAGCCCAGCTCCATCTGACATCCCTATCCTTTCACTGAGCTCCTGCTCTTTGCTCTGTTATCAAGCCACGAGCAGTGCTGAGATCAAATCTTCTGTGGGAGATGATGCTTTTCTGTGTGACCAGGAGCAGTTCCCATCAAAAACAGCTCCTGAGACTGGAACTGGGGATAAAGCTGGTTTAGGGAGTGACTCCAACTCTCCTGCAGTATGGGCAATGAGTGACCTCAGGGCTGGTGGGTGGTAGGAGGACGAGGGGATTCTGAGCAGGAGGAGCCCTCCCATGCACTGCCAAGAGGGTGCTGTGTCTTCAAATGCACAGCAGGTTTTGGCAGAGGCAGTTCAGACCAGACACCCAAATGGGATTTTTTTCTGTCTTTTTTTCCATTTTTAGCCCCTGCATGTGGTACCTCAGCCTGATGGGAACAGGACACACAAGTTTAACTTCATTTCCCCAATCTCAGCAGTGCTGGGAAATTGGGTTTATAATCCTTTGTAACCCGGCCACGAGTTCAGGAGGCCAGAGGGGGCTGTGCCCTTTCCCAGCTGCTTCCCAGTACACAGGGAATGTGATGGGAAGCAGCAGGAGGCAAAGCCAGGCTGGTCACACAGTGGTACCCAATGGAAACATCCAGCCACAAAAGGAAATGTAGGAACAGCTGAGGGGGCTCCAGCAGCTTTCTTGTAACAAACTTTTGGTTTTACAGAGCCCATTAACTTCTTCAGCTAATAAATTTAAAGGCAGCAAAGAGGTCACCAAACAGCATGTAGTGCCAGTCTCTACCTAGTGGTGTAATCAGCCCTGAAAAGAAAGAGCTCCTGCCTCATCCTTTTGTAGAATCTTAGAATCATTAACGTGGAAAAGACCTCCAAAATCATCAAGTCAAACTTTCAACCAAATTTTGCCCTCTTTTCCTTATTTTTGCAACTTCCCAAAACAGTTTGGAAGGGTGCCTGCCTCCACCCTTCCGAGCCCTTGATGGGATACAAATACTGATGTTTTCTGAAGTTTTCCAGGACTCTCCATTGCACTGGGGGAGTTTTAAAATATTACAGAGATTTTTTTTTTTATCCAAGGAGGCTTTACTTGGAGAATGGACTGGAGGTTTCCTCACCCTCATAAGTACTCATAAGTAACCACAAACTGGAAAATGCAGGAGCTGGCCAGTGTGAGCTTGCCCCTTTGGCTGATTCCAAGCATTTCTTCCAAGCACTTCTTATATTGTTCTGATGTACACAGTAAAAAAAAAAGGAATAGCATCTCCTCCCCAGCCCAAAGGCACTGTCCATGAGGAGGCACAGATTGCATTGGTACTCTCTGAGCAGAGAGCAGCAATGAACCCTAATTGACATGGAAGGCAGGATATAAATAACATCTCAGTGCTGTCTTGTTCTTGATTTCCTATCTTTAAAGGGAATCTGTCAAAAGGGTTTGGGGTTTTTAAATTGTTCCTTTTTGTTGTTGTTTAGAAAAAAAGTGTTGGTCTTGACAATGAGAAGGAATATGAAACTTACTGGAAACCATTTACTGCTCTGTTGGTATATCACCATTAATCACCTGTTCTCAGGGCCCTCACCAGGGAGAAGAAAGTCAATAGAAAGAGCCTTGGTAATGTCAAAATAAAACTCAGACTAGAGTCATGAAGAAAAAGGGAAAATTGGGAGAAAGAAGGGTTTTTTTCTTTAATATGAGTCTCAGTGGAAGGACAATGCATGGCTCTGGAAGCTGCCATGCAACTCCTGAATCCTTGACATTTGCCTTTTGGGGGGAAATTGTGCCATCCTTGCCTGATTTGAATTGCAGAATTACCCAAGGCATGTTTCAAGCATTTGTGGCATGGGGTGGTACGTTTCATCTTTGTGTGAAATTGTTATTTAAAAAAAGAAGAAAACAATCAATGCTTTCACAAAGCAATGCCTTTGGGGTTATTTTAATTATTGTTATTGCTCTTCTAAAACAGTTACAGAAGTGCTTGAAATGATCCTTAATTTGAACTGCCAGGAAATAGTTCAGGATTTGGGAAATGAGGCAAAAGAGACAAATATTGTCAAATGTCTGACCTATTTTTCAGATTTTGCTATCAATAGCTATTATAGCCTGGCCCCAGTGTTTTGTGTGAGATTTGAATCAATCTTGAACGTGGGATTTCATGCAAAATCTGTCACTGCATTAAGAGGAAAAATAGCCTTTCCATGCTAGCTGAATTGTCTGCTTTCTGCATGAATAAGGTTTTATAACTTTGGAGTGGCTGATTGGAACCTCTGCATTGTTTCTCTTTGACTTAGTTTATGATGGTCTCACTGTCTTTGAGCCTCATTTAATATTACAGTGGGATTATTTTAATTGCCAATTAACCTTAAAAATACAAATAACCGAACTTCCAGTTTCTGATGATGACAAAATACACAGAGCTGGCTCAGGATTATTTGGCCACACAACTGTTATTTGCAGACAAACCCAATCAGGCAGACCTGTGCTTGGGAGTGTCAGTCTCTCATCAGCAAGTAATGATTTTAAACAAGGACAAGCTTTTGATGTGATAGTTCTTCACTGCCAATGTTAGATGATGCCTTGATGGCATAAAAATGGTTCACCCTCTTAAAGTGAAGCATGAGCCAATGTGCTTTGCAAATGTACATAAGGGAGATGAGACAAAATCAGGCTTGGTTCTTCTCACTTGTTTCAAGGTGCCTCCTTTGGCTGTGAGGGACCATGGAACAATTCACCCTGTATTGCTGACCCCTTGCTGGGCTGGAAAATGCCAAACCTGAGAGGAGGGAAGCTCTGAGCATCCTGTGGCCCCACTCCCACTGTGCTGGAGAGTCCCTCCTTAGGGAGGAGCAGGAAGGTCAGGGCTCAGGCTGCCCCAAAAGGTGCCTGGAGAGCTGTCAGGGGAGCTCCCTAATGATGGAGCTGTAGTGATGCCATATTCATACACAATGACCTCCTTTCAGTTTTCACTTATGTAATAGGGAGATAATCAGAGATGGGCAAATATAGCTCACTTTGTTTGCTTTCTGGGGAAATCACACTCGAGCAAATTCCTCCAGCCCCTGTAGGATTGCCATGTTTCAGCACAGACCTAGAAGGAGCTTCCACTCCAAGGACTCAAAGCAAGAGAGTAAATAAGGTTGAAAGCACACAAAGCCCTTGGGGTCTTCTGGCAGACGGCAGATTTTGCAATGTTGACTGTTGCCTAAGAGCTCCTAAGTTATTTCTTTGGAATAAATGCTACTTTGTGGAGCTGCCTCTTTCCCTATCCCTTTCCACTTTGCCCCAGTTTTAAATATTTACACCCAACATGATGTTGTGCTCACTGCTGCTCTCCTGATTTGCTTCTGCCGCCAAGACTGATCTGATTTTTCAATATTCTCAAGTAATTTACAATCCTGTTTCTGACAGCTAATTACAGAAACAGGGCCATGACAGTGCCTGCATTTTGCAACGATTAGCTGAACCCATTAAGATCCTCCTAATTGTTGGCCAGCCAGGAGAGCAGGAGCTGTTTCAGGGAGGCTGGAAATCATGTTTGTAGGGTAAGACTCTAGCTAGATTAAACTGGCACAGAGTTCCAAGCCTAGGTGACTTCAAACAGTCTTTCTGTAAAGATAGGGATGGTCTGATTGGATGGATGTTTTATCCTTTTCCTTAAGGGGAAGACACTTCCAACATGTTCTATAAAATGATTATTTTCATGCATTTTTCTCCTTGTTAATCCAGTTAGTTAAATGTGTTAGAAGTCCATTACAGGCAATAACTAAAAGAAAATAGGGTTTTATCTAGACAGCTGCTCTTACACTGATTTATTTTGTTTTATGTGTTTTCCTAAGATGCTCTCCAAGGACAGCTTCACTCCCCGGAACGCAGCCTCACAGTCAGGCTCATTTTTCCAAGACAAGCAGAAAAAGAACTGAGTCCTTGAAGTCTCCAGAAGGCCCTGGGGAGCAGCTGTACTTGGCTGGCATGGGTTGCTCTTAATATCAGGCAGGGCAGTGTTTAAAAGAGAATAAACCTGTAGGGCTGGCTCCACTGCAGTGGTTGCAGAACTGTGCTCGAGGCCAGGCTGGGTGAAGCTCTGATCAACCTGCTACAGTGGAAGGTGTCCCTGCCCATGGCAGGGGGTTGGAATGAGATGATCTCTAAGGTCTTTTTCACCCAAACTATTTGATGGTGATTCAGTGATTCTATGTGCCCCCATGCAAAGGCAGAGAGCTGGGGAAGGGGCTCCCCCCATCCAGCCACAGGCAAAGGTGAAGCAGTGTGATTTTTGCAAGGGGATGGTTGAGTTGTCATTCTCCAAACACCTTTATTGACTAGATGCTGGAATAATGGGATAATATAATGGGAATAATTTCTTCTCCTGTTGCCCTGTCTCCTGGCCCAGCATGCCCAGTCTTGCATCTTTTGATGCTATCACAGCTGGAACCCACCTCTGCCCTGTCCCAATACCTGCTACCTTGGTTTCTCCTCTCTCCTATGGGTTTGGGTTAGTCCATGCAGAGGTCAGGAGCAGTTTGTCACAGGCAGCAGCACGTGGCACAGCAGGCTCCCGGTCGGGAATTTTCCCCCAGGGGACTCCAGTGACAGCGCTCAGGAGTTGTTGGCAGCAGGGGGGCTCTCTCTGGGTGTGGGTTCATTCCCTGGAGTCCCTCGGGGGCTGCATGAGCTGTTGTTCCTTGCACGCAGTGCACCAAGACGTGCGGGGAGGCGTCGCGGTTCCGCAAGGTGTTGTGTGTGGACGAGGACGAGCAGCTGCAGAGCAGCGGCCACTGCGACGCCCGGCAGCGGCCCCCCGAGGTGGAGAGCTGCGGGCTGCCCCCCTGCGAGTACATCTGGATCACGGGGGAGTGGTCAGAGGTGAGTCCCCAGCCCTGCACCAGGCCGTGCTCTCCTCCTCTCAACGCTGCCCTTGCTGAGGTATTGCAGCCCAATCCAGCAGTGGCAAGGCAGCGCTGTGGGTTTTAATTATGATTTTTTGGTTTATTTCAGTGTGCAGTCTCCCTGTTGGATAGAAGGGAGCAGTGCTGTGGGAGACAACCAGGATATTAAAGACTAAAAGCAGCGTGCTCAAGGTCCTAGCTAATATTGTCTGGAGGCAATTTTCTTCCAAAGCACAGTGCATCCAGCCCGTCTTTGGTTTTCTGCTGGTTTATTTCATTTATTTAATTAATTGGTTTTATTCCCATCTACTCCCTGGGGGCTCTGGGGCCCTGTGAGTTGTGGTAGTGGTCCAGGTGTGCATCATGGGGGAGAGGCAAGCCTGGAGGTGACCATGGGGGCACGTCCTTCCTCAGTGCTGTCTTTGCAGGGGCAAGGACCCAGAGTGAGGGAAGGCAGGACATTCACCCTCACAGCTGGGAGGCAAGGAAAATAGATGAGTTTTCCTTGCAGCAGGCGCTGCATGCGGGAGGACCCAGGCTAATCTCAGCCTGTTTCCTTCTGCAGCCAGTGAAGGATTACTTTCCAGTTGGAGAAACAACAGAGGGAAATGAGAAGGCAGCTGCTGACACAGCACTGATTAAAAAGAAAGAACAAGAAAAGGGAAAAGAAAGGAAACATGCCAGGACTGAGGGGGAGGAGAGACAAGGCACCTGAGATAGTGCAGGGAGGGAGAAACATGGAGACGTGAGAATATCTCAGAGCAGCCTGGTCTCCTGAGTGGTTTCTTAAGAGAAATATTGAAGTGCCTGTCAAGCTGGAGTTCTTGCTGCTCCTTGCCCAGTCACTCTCTACCCACTCCCAATGCCTGGGAGACCACCCAGGAGCACTCAGGCCTGTGAAGACAGAGAGGTGAAGAGGGCTTACAGAGCCAGAGTTTGGCTCTCCCCAGGTCCCACTTAGCCCTTTGATGAGGAAGGCAGAAGTGCTGTTTATCCTCTAATTACAATGAAAAAATTCTCCTTCTTCTAGTTGCTGACAAGTACCTGCAATTTAGAGTCAACCTTGACTATTTTCTATCTCCGTGTATCCCATGGCAGAAAAACACCACCAAACCAAAACAACTAATAGATGCATTTCCAAATTCCCGAGGATCTTCTGCTCCTTTCTTTGTGCTTGGGAAGAAATAATATGTGCCCAGGAGCCAGCCTGGAGTAGGGAGTCCTGAAGCAGCTGCAGATCCAGCCCAGAGAGGAACTGGGTGCTCAAGGATAGTGTCAGGCACCAGCCCACTTGTAGTAGCCACTTACAGTAATCATGACTGACTTAAATAGATTCCAGTGATCCTTGAAGCAGTTCCTTGTGTTAAAAGCTGACAGGTCTGGTTTCCTGCCCTCCCATTTTGGGCAGCCTTCCTGAAGCAGGCGGAGCTCACCGGTCTTTCCTCTGCCCGCAGTGCTCCGTCACGTGTGGAAAGGGCTACAGGCAGCGCCTCGTGTCCTGCAGTGAGATCTACACCGGGAAGGACCACTACGAGTACGGCTACCAGAACATGGTCAACTGTCCTGGCACACAGCCCCCCAACATCCAGCCCTGCTACCTCGGGGAGTGCCCCATCTCCGCCTCCTGGCGCGTCGGCAACTGGGGAAGCGTAAGTTGGGCAAGCTTCAAAAAAGATAGGAACAGCCTGGGGTTTCTTTAGACACAGAAGGCTTGGCAGCTGTTTAAATTAATGCATTGAATACTCTGTGCAGCAGCCCTGGTGAGTGTAGGGCTCCATACTTCAGACTCCATATGGGGGAGTCCAAACAGCTACAAGTAGAGTCATTCATGAAAATTGGGATGTAGCCAATGTTTATGGCCATGCTGATGGCCATGCTGAATGCGTAGTCAGAGAATGGAGTCTTTGCAGTAAACAAGGGTTTGAAAGCCTTGTGCTAGAAGGATTGGTGGGTCACTGGTAACTGCAGTTGATCCCACCTGGCCACGTGTATGAGAAAGACTTGGGAGCCAGAATTAGGCTGAAACACTGGTCATTTGAGCCTTAAAAGGATTTTTTTCTTCTTTTTTTCCTTCCTCTCCTTCTCATAAATGCTGGGACAGGTCAGGGGAAAGAACTTGGCCTTTCTGCTAAAGTTATTTGTGTTGAGCCTCTTCTGGGACCTGAACTACAAGATCAAATTTTAGTTAAGGTGATAACATTTCACTTCTTAGGGCTTCTGACATTCTTTGAAATGTGATGTTTCTCCCATAAACTTGATTTATTAACCCAGCTCAGGCATTTGTAGGAATTTGTCAAACCTTTACAAGGCGATGAGTGTCAAGCCAAGTAAAACGTTGTAGACGTTGTCACGGTAACTGGCAAAGCCATTTGAAACCTAAGTTCCTCCTGCCCCATAGGAAGCTTCAGATCCTCCCTGTGAGTCAGCACAGAAGAGTTACAGCAAAGAGCTCAGCCTCAATTAATTGGTATTTTCCCTCAGAATTTAAGTGCAAAATACCCAACTCATTAATCCAGCTTCACTGCAGAGCATTCATTTCAGAGAGCAAGACCTTTCTCCTCGCTTTGGGCTGCTGAGTGTCCCAGTGACCACCAAGGGCCATGACCCTTTTCAGCTGTGATTTTGAAAGGGATTTAATGTAAAATGCCATCACCTTTGATGGACAGAGAGAGTCCTACTCAGCGCTTTAGCTAAGTTTTATGGAACTGGACTTGATAAAGAGTAAATGCCCAAGCTGTGAATACCATGAGCCACTGAAGACCAGCATCTTCATGGTGTATTCCTTTAGAATAATAATTTCTAAATGGATGAGCAACTTCATTTTCTTTCTACCAGCCTAACCTGGTATCTATAGAAAGAGCTGATTTTCATTTCTCAAGTACCTGAAAAAACAATTTGTGGATGGGGGACCAAGATGCTCCCACCTCCCCTAGCCCACACTCAGTAGCTGGATGCTCTGCTGCTTCGTAGCTCCACTAACCTGTGCAGTTTCAGCCTCAGGATTGCCCTTGATCTGGGTAGTTTGAGGATGACTTGGTGTTTGCACAGATGTAGCCATTTTCCCAGCAGGTGAGGGGAGAGAAGATTCTGAGGTTTTGGGGGTGGGTTTTTTGTGCAATTGGCATAGAAAACAGCAATCTTCCTAATGTGAAAAATAAGCAATTTCACTTGAGCACATGGTTCGTTTTAACCAGCTGCCTCATCCAGCAAAGTGTGCAAACACTGAGGAAAGTATGGTAGTCTTGAAGTAATCAATGATAATAAGGAAGGGATTAATTACCAGAGGGACTACTCGTTTGATTAAAATTAAGTCTGTGTTTGAACGCTTCACAGGATTGAAGTCTTTGCTGATGTCTCATGATACAAGGGAAACCATCTGTCTGTGTTCTTTCTCCTGGAGCCCATAAAACCTTGAGACAAACCAGGAATCTCTGTCTTGTGTCCCGCAGTGCTCTGTCACCTGTGGAGTTGGGGTCATGCACCGCTCAGTGCAGTGTTTGACCAACGACGACCAGCTCAGCAGCTTGTGCCATGTGGACCTGAAACCTGAGGAGAGGAGGACATGCCACAATGTCCATGACTGTAAGTCTGCAGAGTTACACCCTCTTTTGCCTCTCTCATGCCTTCAGCATCTTTTCCTATCAAACTCCTAGAGATTTGCAGTATTTCCAAGCATTGGGAACCATCAAAGTAAACACTAAGACGCTTCAGGGAAACCTGTTAAAAATAAAGATGTTTTGATGCTTTGGAAGCCTCAGAGTGTTCCAAAAGAAATTTTGATGTATAGTTGTTCAGTTGTTCAGTTGTTCAATTGTACAAGTATTTCTGTTTTGTTTCAGGTGAATTACCAAGGAGTTGCAAAGATGTTAAAAATCTTGAAGGTGTCACTGAAGATGGCGAATATTTCCTGCAAGTCAAAGGAAAGACATTAAAGGTGAATTTCAGCAACAGAATGATAGTTAATGGGTTTTCTAAAGGTTCAGGAGGGCCCTGCAGGTGGTTTTCACTTCCACTCTTGGATTTTCTGCCTTTGGTTGTCTCAGTGTTGCCTTTGCACGTGACACAATTCTGGCTTCTCTCTCTCAGGTGTATTGCTCTGGGATGCAGACTGACAGCCCAAAGGAGTATGTGACTCTTGTAAACGGGGATGCAGAGAATTTTTCAGAGGTGTATGGATACAGGTAAGAAATCCTGTAATCATGAACCTCACAGTGTTTTTGTTTTCCATGGCAATATTTCCTGGTCATGAGTAGAAAGGGTTTTCTTTTGATTTAGATTGCATAACCCGACCGAGTGTCCGTATAACGGGAGCAGACGAGAAGACTGCCAGTGTAGGAAAGATTACACAGCAGCTGGGTTTTCCACCTTCAGCAAAGTAAGGCTGGACCTGAACACTATGCAAATAATAAGTGAGTAAAAACAGGGCCTTGCCATTAAAAAACAATGTTTATTTTACACAAACATAGCTGTAACTACAAGCAAGCAGTAGTACTTTAGTGAGCAATATTCTTGAGAATTACTGTTAAAAGCTGCTTTTAGACTTGGTCACTTGTTTGCTACTTTACACTTGGAGACTGCAACTTGAGTACATCAGAGATACTCGTGTTATTTCTCTGTCAAACAGGAAAATACAAAGGCAATTACTAGTGTATCTGCTCTGCAGAATGAGTATTGGCATGCTCCCAGCAGCCCAATGTATTTTGTGAAGGATTTTATTTTATTTCAGAGTCTCTCTTTTCAGACTGGACTCAGACACAAAGCCTAACAGGGGAGGAGCTGCCCCACCCCTCTCCACTTTACTCAGAGAAGTGTCAGGATATCCCAGTGCAGGAGTCTCCACCGGGTTGGGGATGCTATTCCCAGTGGCCAGGGCAGAGAAGTCTCTTGACAGAGCCAGACCACGGGGAGATAACTTGTGTTGAGGGCTGGGGACATGGATTTACAGTGGAGAAAGGGAGTATAGCTGTGCACTATGACTAATACACTGTCTCTTTTGTAATTCCTGTGAGCTGGGAGCCCATCCCACCACCAGAGACCCTGTAGCATTCCATGGGGTTATGGTTTCAGTCCCCCTGTCTCCACTGCTATCAGTTTCCAGCAAATGTTTTAAAAATACAACATTTTGTTGGGAGTTCATTCAGTAAATAGCTAAGTGTTTTTTTAGCAAATCAAAATCCTTCCCTGTAAAATGACTCTTTATCTGATAAGTGTGTTTTATCACTTAATTTTCAAGACCTCCCAGTATATCAATCTGTAGAAAGCAACTAATAATCTGTAAAAGCTCTTAGGTAAAGATCTCAAAGGAACCACCCTCTGGGAATTTGATACCAGCTCCCTTTGAATTTCAAAAGGAGCTGGGCACCTACCTCTGTCAGGCAGGAGCTATCTCACATCCCCATCTAAATGAGTCTCAGTTACTTCAGATCCCTCCAGAGCAAAATACTCCAATTCCCTTTGAAAACCCGACCCCTTAGCTGGGGCAGCCAGGAGAGCAGAGATGTTGTTTGCTTTTGTTTAAAGGAGAGATTTAGAAGGTGCTGTAGTGTTCTTGAAAGCTGGGAATTTTTTATTAGCAAAAAAACCCCAGTTCGAGTTTTGTTGTTATTTATACCTTGTTCCTAAATCACCAACAGATTTAAACTGAGCTATAAATAGTAAGTGTCCTGCTAAATTCAGTGCTCCTGTGCTGGGAATCACATATGGGGTGAATCAGGGGATTTAATATTTAAAAATATAGTAATCTTGTTTTTATCAAAATATAATAGTCTTGACTTCATACATTAATGTGAGAAGCCAGCTTTGGTAAATTTAAACATTAGCAAAGAGTAGGTTTACATTTATTTTGTCTCTGTCCCTGCATCTTTCTTTCTATGTTATTCACCAACTCTTCTCCACAGCAACTGATTTACAGTTTGCACAGACACATGATGGACGACCTGTTCCTTATGCCACTGCTGGGGACTGCTACAGTGCTGCCAAATGCCCGCAGGTATTTGACAAGAGCATTTAACAGGAATTGGTGCCATTTGTTATGTTCAGGGCCTCTATTAATTACTGCTGATCACAGCAGCCCAACTTCAGTGAGTGGCACATTCTTATCTCAGTGATCTGAAACTCTCCCTTTGTGAAGATGGAGAAAGTGATGGAGAAAGTTCCCTTTGTGAACGTGGAGAAAGTAGTTTCCATTTTCCATGTTATCAGGCCAGTGGCTGGCTAAGAGACCTTCCCTAGGGCCCCAGTAAAGGAGAAAAGGAAGAAAAAAGAGGCTGTGGGGGGAGAACTGGGTTTTGCCTGCATAGCTAAACATGGCGGGGTCAGTCCATGACAGGACTTGGTGGAAATGCTGGGCAGAGAGAGAAGTAGGGAGTAGATGCTTTTTAAAAGTCTGTAGGAGACAAATAGCAATGTGTTAGGGATGCCTTGCTGCATGTTCCCAGCACACCTACTTTTTGTGGGGCTGGGGATGGTAAGTGACCTGTTTGGATAGTCCAAAATATTGGGTGGGCATTATAAAAGGCATTAACAGGGAGTTGCAGCAGAAGGCAGAGGGCAAACCTCTCCATCTCCTTCCCTCCCTGCTTTCAGAGCTGACACTTTCCTGCACAGCTCAGCAGCTTAGGGATTGACTCCTTACCTCAGGAATGCTCATAAATGTTAATGTCCATCCACTTGACCCAGACAGTTTGCTCCTCACAGAAAATCAGCATTCCCAAGGCAGCAAGTGCAAGGAGCAAAGCTAACAACCATCTGGTCCTGCACGGCCGTGCTGGGCTGTGGGGCAGCCTGGGGATGAGTCCAAAGGGTCCCTCCATGGGTCCAGAAATCAGCAGGACTGCAGACTGCTATGGGGGTGAGGAAAGGGCTGGGAGGCTGAGCATTGGATGCTGGCATAGTCCTTAATTTTCCATCCATCCTTTTCATTTTGAGAAAGGAAAATTTCTCAAATTTCCCTTTGAGAAAGGGAATTAAGTGTTTTAAAGAAATAAGCAAATTAAAGAGGTTTTGTTTCACTGCTGTTTTCACTGAGGAAAAAAACCCATAACAGTGGAAACTAAGGAAAACAAGGACAAGTGTGCCCTCTCCAGTTGAGGAGGGAGCAGTGACAGCAGCTACAGCACATCCCTGAGGTTCCTTCCCATCAGCTGCTGGAGCACGTCAGGCTCTGCAGTTTGTGATGGGAAAGCCAACAATGCCCTCAGCCGGCAGAGAAGAAGCAGTGCAAAACCGGGGAAAAACAGTGCAAAACCGGGGTAAAGCAGCGAAAACCTGGGGGGAAAAGGCAGTTCAAAAGCAATCTGAAGCCCCTCCTTCTCAGCAGCCACCAGGGAGGAGAAATTCCTTATGTGAGCCATGCTGTGATTTGTACAATGATCGTGGTCAGAGCGATGGAAAACAAGGAAAGCATTGCTGTTGAGATCCTGTTAGAAAAGCCACACCGTGGCATGCCAGGAGTGTGGAGCACGGCATTTAGGGATAACCAGGCTCTTCTTGTTTCTTAGGGTCGCTTCAGCATCGACCTGTATGGGACAGGCCTGTCCCTAATGGGAACGGCCAAGTGGCTCTCACAAGGGAATTACGCCGTGTCGGAAATTCAGAAATCCCCAGTAAGTTGTAACTTCAGTTATGGCTATACCTGCTCATCAGAAGTTTTAAATCACCACATTGTCATTCATGGCAACATCTTCCAATTGAGACTAACAAAAAATGAACATTAAAGTGTTGCATGTAATTGTAGTGGGGCGAGGGCCTCGCGGCTTTAACTTGATCAGAGTTATTGCAATTAATTAGTGAGCCTGATTAACTGTGAAGCTGAAAGCGCTGAGTGCTGTGGGGCACACATATCCTTAATCCTGAGATGTCCAGCATGGAGTGTGCATCAGAGGGCAGGGCAGCAGTACAGGGTCAGGGCTGCAGAGTTGGACCTGCAGGTAAGATCTGGTGCCAGGCAAGTGCCCTGGGTAGGAATTGTTCCCAACACATCGCTGATCAAGCGTGGAGGATGTGGACATTCTTGCTGGTCTGGTCTGGGTTTATCTCCTTGGGAAAGTCTCAAGTCACCAGGGTGTTGCAGAGGCACCATCCCTTGTCACTGCCTGTGTCTCTGCTGGCTGGAGCCTCAGGGTGAGCCAGGCAGCTCTTCACAGTCATTCACAGCCAAATTTGTACTTGTACTGCTTAATTTGCCTGCCTGTTAACACCTCCTGCAGTCACTGTGTGCCTTCACTGTGTTGCTTCTGTGTCATATTCTGAAATGGTAGAAACCCAGGACTGTTTTTTTGGCTGTTACTTCATGTGAGTCATCCCAATTGCCCCTGTTAAAACTCTTCAAAGGAGGTCACCATCATTTAACAAACAGCAATTTGCAAAATATCCTCTCCTGTACTGCCTTTAGTCTTCCCCCTGGCTCTGGGGAGCAAGAGTCTCCTCTGTGCTGGTGCTCTTAGAGTAAAATTAATGCTACAGGTCTGACCACACTACAGGTGGAAGAGGACCAGCACAGGCCCTGTATGTCAGTTCCAGCTGATGCTTTTCTATTCTCCCCTTCTAAAAGGAGAAAACTCAACTTTGGAGTTGCAGAAAACATCATGGCTGGCAGAATTAAAACCAACTTTAAAGAACAGGGCTTCTCAAAAATTCTCCATCACCTGGTGTCATCTGTCAAGTGCTGTTCCAAGGGTGTAATTGCCTGCAGGAGCAGAAGAAAGAACGGTGTAGTGAGAAGAGATGATAGCAGCCTGCTGCATTCACAGATCAATAATGTCAAGGGCAGGGTGGAGCTCGTTTAAAAATAAATGCTTTGTGCAAGCTTGTTGTGTGCTTAAGTCCAATTTTCTGGTAATTGAGGGTTGAATTCCCCTCAAGGACTGTCTGTCCATTGTAATGACCAAGAGGAGAAAGACTGCAGAGGTGAGATAAGGAGGGCCAGATGGAGGTATTAATCTCTGATTTGAGCCTAGAGTTGCACTCTGCTTGCTGGGCACACCTGGAGACCAGGTCAACCTCAGGACCACTCCATACTTACCCCTTCTGCCTGTGGGAAGGGGAGGAGGGTTGGCAACTCAGCAAGGGACATCACCTCACCCCATCACTTTCATTCCTCTCCTGTCTCTGGAGCCACTCCAGGACTTTCTCTTCCAAGTGGATGTTTCCTGGTATTGCCTGCAAATACCCTTTCCATGCCCTTCCCATGCTCAGGCAGAGCTGAGCAGTTGTTACTGACCCAGAGAGGTTTTGGTCTTGCATAAGCCAAGTTTTCTACTTATTAGTGTTATTCACTGTGGGGCAAACTGGAGAAAGCAGATGTCCTTGAGATACCCTCCAAATGGCCTTCTCCTTGGGCAGCTTTCAATTTATAAATCAAAACTACCCTTTGCTATTTGTGTTCGCCATCTGATCTGCTAGCACTAAAGAGAATTACATTTGTGTATATTTGAATGCAGCAGTGATTTCATAGATTGATTTGTTTTCTTATTTCATTTGTTTTCTTATACACCCTAAAAACAATGGCTTGAGTAACCCAGATCTGGCCCTTCTACAGCATGGAATTCCTGAGCTCTTACTGAGCTGTTATTTCTGATTTTGCCTGCAGGATGGTACCAAAGTAGTAGGAAGATGTGGTGGTTACTGTGGGAAGTGCACTCCATCATCTGGAACAGGCCTGGACATTCAGGTGTTATAGCAGTGGTGAGTTCTCAGCTGCTTCTGCGTGAAGGAAAACCTTCCCCAAAATGCCCTGAAGGAGCAGATCAAGCCATGCTTGCAAAAAGACATCGAGGGCATTGGTGACAGCCCCCCACCCCACAGAGCATCCGGGTGGGATCCCTGCTCCCCCAGCAACCCTTGGGGATACAGCACTGTCACCTGGGAACACCTCTCCACCTTACTGGCACCCACTTTTACTCTGCTTTAGTGCCAGTTTCTCTAGTGACATGTTCCAGAGGCCAGGATGACTCTAAATGTGCATCTTTTGTGTTTTCCAGGTTCTCTGGGAGCAGCCAAGGGAGATGAGAGATGGATGAAGGATAGTGATGCAATACCTCTGCCTTCCACTTTCATATCTGTGTATATGTGTGTATAGATTGCATATTCCTAATGTACAGTGTAATATTTATGTTTGGGGTTATTTATTTTAATCTAATATTTTTCTACGTAAAATTTTATATTAAGGCCACTTTTACTTTTTTTTTTATTGGTAAATCCTGCAAACTACTGCAGGAATGTATTCTGTATACACTACATTATATGTAGTTTTATGACAATACAGTGATACTTTATTCTCACTGTATTAGTCAGATGTTTACTTTCAGTCAGTAATTTTCCTTCAGTTATGGGCTGCTTTGGCCATCCATGGTGCTACACAATCTGCATAGGGGTATTTTTGGCATTTCAATCTGTCTTTAAGCAAGGAAATTAGACAAAATGTGCTTAAATTTTTATTTTTAGGGATTAGGCTGACAGCACTCAAGGAAAACATGACAATGAATACTGTGCTAGTTGCATTAGCAATCTTTATCTTTTCGGTACGTTTTGAATTTCACATGACCTCTGTGGCCAGTGCTGAAAGCACTGGTCTGGTGCTAACATGATATTTATTAATCCAGCGCCTTTATCATTGAAGAAGGGGATAAAGCAGAAGAATTGTCAGGCAATTCAAATCAATCAAGATCTACCCCAGGCTTGGGAAAATTCCTGCAGATGGATCTTCAGCTCAAGCCCCCTTTTTTTTTAGGGTTCTGAAGTGAACTCACTTTTTTAAAAAAAGTATCTTTGTCTCCTAATTGCATGTGCCACTGTGCTTCCTGACTCCATCTGGAAGCGGGGTATTAACTCATCCCAGACAGGCTGATCAGGCCATATGTTTCCCTGGGCTGTGTGCTCAGAAGAGATGTAGTTTCTTACAGTCTTTGTTACAAAATCCTAGCATGAATCCAAAAGCATCCCTGTGATGTTCCCTCCCCATGGGGCTGGTGAGGACCATGGGGACAGCACACCCAGGGATGGGGACAGCACACCCAGGGATGGGGACAGCACACCCAGGGATGGGGACAGCACGCCCAGCCAAGCCACCCCTTCTCTTGGCCAGGGTACTCCCCTGCAGGCACTTGAAGCATTTCCCCAGCTTCCTACTCACTCCCAGACCATCTGCAAAGGGAGGCTTCACTGCCTCCTTTCAACAAGATCACTCTGTACCTACAGATGATTCCCCCCTTCAAAAGCAAGCTGCTTTACGCCTACTCCTGTGCAGCTTCGGATCTTCCTGGTAGGGCATCTGTGCTCCTTGCCTCTCCTCGTTCCCATGTACAGCCAGACCTCTACTGTTGGCTTTTTTTAATCAAACTGAGGAGCCGTGACCCTGAGGTGTGGTGGCTCCTGCCTGTACATAGCCCTCTGCCTGTGGCACACCTTGCTTTCACAGAGCTTTGCAGCACATTGAAGGGGGGTGATGTGACCAGGTTGTTGTTGTAGTCTATGACTACGTCCCTTACCTCTTCCTCCACAGCTTTATTTAGTGATAGGAAGATGCTGCCCTGTCGAGGCAGCCAGGAGCACAAAGTACAAGGAAAGGAATCTTTTCAGCACAAAATTACCAGCAGTTTGGAAAACCAAAGAGGCTTATCTGCTACTCCAGATAACTCTTTCCATTTTGGGTGCAAGCAGTTACCAAACGCAACCTCAGGATCTTACATGAGTCTTATACAGAGCTCCCCAAAGTGTGTAATCAGTGAGTCAATGGTGATAAATGATCTGATCCCTGGGTTCATAACCTGTGTGTGCCAGGCTGTGTTCAGTCTTTGGAGTGAAACCTGTCAGCCTGACAATCAGGGATTGACACATTCCTGTCTGCTGGGAGACATCCCACAGGCAAGCAGGGCTGTGTGCAGCCCGGCAGCTGGAGAATGGTGAAGGAAAGAGGAAAAAGGGAAAGAGAAGGAGGAAAAAGGGAAAGGGGAAAGGAGTAGTAATGGAATAGTGATTTTATAATGATAATTGCTTATGTATAAATTCTGTAGAGGAAAAGGGAAAATTGCACTATGAACTTTAGAAAGAAATAGTGGTGCTTTATCACTGGAAGTGAAGTGAATGGCTATTTATAAAAAGAAACACGGTACACATTCATTTGTCCGGTACACATTCATTTGTCCGGTACACATTCATTTGTCTGGTACACATTCATTTCTACCATATAGTTTCAGAGCAGCTATTAACAGGTCTAGCAGAACCTAAAAAAATAGAAAATAAATTATAAGGGAAAAAAAATTACAAAGCACTGATCCTGACTCCTCAGTGGTCATCATTAAACAGAGCAGATTTTGAGGATCAGAGACAATAGACATTTCTTGTTCAGGAAAGAACTCTGCGTTTTGTATATCAATGCCATTATTATTTTTCTACAAACTGAGGGTTTTTTTGCAAGCACTTTCCTGTACGTTTCTTTTCTTTCTGCTTATACTCAGAAGCTACTCAGAATACTTGTATGACATGTCTGTATGGTGTTGCTGCATTTGCCTTTGTATTTCAATATCTGTGTGCTACTATAAAGGCAAAATATTCTGTACACGAGAGAGTAATACATTGAATGGTAAATATTCCTTTCTATGCTTGTGTTTATTTCCAAGGTTTGGGTTTGATTGTCCCATGCAAAAGGAGTGAGGAATGGGAAGAATGTTGTTTATATGGAGCCCTGCCCCAAACCTGTCTGGGAGTCTGTGGACCAGGGACCACCTTGGAGAATGGCCATGACCACCCACTCATGTCCTGCTGGTTGGGAAGACTGATGCTCCCAAATTTCTGTCCAGAGAGGACAGCTCCAAGGGGCATAATATACACAAGCACATCTCAGAAATGTCCCATGTGTTGTTCAGACGTGTCTGGTGACTGGCTGGTGCTGCCTTCAATGACCAGAGACATCCTTTGACGTGGCATATAAGGGAGACAAACACATTTTGCAAATGTCTTTGAAGGATGAACTGGGATAATGGGCCTGGTCCACACCACTTACAGTGTTATGGAAAGAAATGTGAAAAATGATCAACTTTTCTAAACTGGAAAAGATAGTATCAGATATACAAGAAAAATGCAGGCAGGAGAAATTTGATTTAAAAGGAAGGAAATGTAGGGACTGCCTCCCAGGATGGCAATCGAGTGTTGAAGTGCAACCAGTCTTACATCACCACTGCCCCAGATACTGCAGGTAAGGGTGAAGTTGCCATTTCTGTCTTCCCTTATATGTTCCTCATGCTCCGTCTCAGAAAATGCTACAGATCTCTTAGTGCTGGCAGGTCCGGCCTTTTCCAGCTTCTGTGTTTTCAAAGGAGAGAGGATTCCTCCCTTGAGCTGTCTGAAACACTGTCAGATGCAGAAAACAGCACATGCATTGTTTCAAAAGCTCAATTCTTAAATTACCAATCTCATAAAAGTGTCTTTTCTATCATTTACCCTCAATAAATTATTACAAAGACTTTAAATGTGAACTGCTATGGAATTAATACACAGATCCTGAACTGTATTAAACCTTCCAGCCCTGTGTAATAAAAGGTTATTTTAACACTTTCAGTGCTTAGTGCTGAGGTTCTATGACAATTGCAGCACCCTTCTTCGGTCTCTTTGTGCAGCTTCAAAGACAGAGGTGATTGCTTGATCACTTTGGCCTTCTGCCCCAGTGATGGGTGTTTTTCTTCTACAGAAAATTTGTTGAAGGCTGTTGGAAAGGCATGTCTCAAGGAATTAGTCCTAAACCAGGACATTTGATTCTTTTCCTTCCTTTCCTCATAGCCACACTTTGAAAATCAAAATGAGGACTGCAGAGAGGCCTGTTCTACTGTGTCTTTCCAACACAACTCTTCAAAGAGATGATTGAGGGCTGACTCAGAAGAAAGCCTTCTGTCAGGGGAAGAGCAGGAGGTGAGACACCTCCCATGACCAGGCAAAGGCACAGGAATTCAGCCCAACCCAGGAATCATTAACAGCTGAAGTGGCTCAGCCCATGTTCTCCCATCATTTGAACTCTTCAAATGGAGAACTCTTTCAATCAGTCCTTGTAGGAGACGTGTTTGAGTTCATCCAGAAGTCACAACCCTTGTAGTGCTGGTCACGTAGAGGGAGGGGATGAGTCCCTCTGTGGTACAAAGTCCTGGAGGCAGCTCTCCAACTTGTGTTGATCAGGAGGAAGAAGCTTATGACCAAAAGTGGAGCCTGTCAGTCTCACTCCAATATTTTCCAAGTATTTTTGCCTTGAAGTGATCCAGGCAATTGGAATTGTAGCCTTCCAGAAGCAGATTTAGTTGACAAGTTTCTGACCTCTCTTTGCAATAGCGAGATGAAGAATGCCAAGTTATTTTCAGCCTTCACAGAAGTGTCTGAGTTTCCACTTCAAAGCTGGCTTAATTTTTCAGCTATTTAATATTAGCAAATATCAGGCACAGATTTCAAGGGAGAAAAAAAATAGTATTTTGACCTAACCCAAATGCCTTTTATACTAGATTTCCTGGGGAGGTTTCTTTTGTTTGTTTGTTCCAATGTTTGTACAAACAAACAAGAACCAACAAAACAAACAAACCCAACAAACCCTGTGAAATTTTCCATGAAATTACTTCTGCCTCTCTCTAGTTATAAATACAGGTTCTGAAGTGTTTGGAGATGTGATCTGTTGACTGTAAGTACAAGAAGATCTGATGTAGGTACTGTTTTAAGCAAGGGAAGGTAGAAATGCATTTCTCCTTTGTGATGCTGAGCCAGGTCCTTCAAGGCAGGATATGAAGTGCAGAGGCCCATCAGTGCATTTCCACCAGGAAAACCTCAGTTCTGCTGGGAGCAGAATGGTTTCCACATTACATCTCCTCCCAGGCTTTGGCACATGCCTGGCTCTGATGATCAGTCTGAGCTGCCAGCAGCAAGATCAAGCTGCAGCTAATTAAACATGTGTTGGTAGTCAGTGTCTGCATTTCTGCAGAGACTGTGAGGAGAAGAGGCAGCAGTCTCGAGTAATCTCTGAATACAAAACCCTTTGTATGTGGGGCAGAGGGTGCAGGGGGAGGCAGGGCTCTGATATTCTCTCTTGAAATCATTACTTGGCTCCATTCATATGCTTATAATTTCTTCATCCTTCTTTAGTCTGCGACTACATTTCAGATGAGCAATTAAATTAATCAGGTCTTTTCTGCATTGTCCTTTTCTAATCCATCCTCGCTGGCTCGCTGACCTTCCTCTTTGAAGCTGTTCGGTGCTCGCTGCCTGCCTCCCCCGCCCCAGCAAGGAGCTTGGGCTGTGAAACGCTTCCATTGCTCCCGCCGGCGGTAGCAGGGAGGTGGGAATGGCTCCCTGCGAGCTCACTGGCAAGAACAGACGTGTCCAGGGTAGTTGCTGTTGCTGGCAAATACAAGTAGCAGTAAATACAAGTGGAGTCTCCCGGCCCCCGGCGGCAGGTGGGAGCGGGGCCGCCCGCAGCACAGGATGCAGGCAGGTACCAGATGCTGCCAGAGGCTGGAGCTGTGGCCTCGTGCATGGCTTAGACTCCCCAGATGAAGTTTCTCAGCTCGGCCCCAGGTTTGAGCAGCCCTTTGGAGCAGGATGTACTTGTATAGTGGTGGGAGCATGCAGCTCTGCACTTCCCACCGAGGCTGACGCCTTGCCAGAGCTCAGAACAAGCAGGTACACACTGCTGGCAATCCTTCCCTGCTTCAGAAAACACAGCAGAGCTGAACTGGCAAACAACTGAGACCTAGAATAACAAACCACGAGCTGCTGAAAGGAGATGCAGGGCAGCAGTGGCCATGCAGGTTTGTTTCCTGGCAGCATAGGAGCAGCACGGTGAGTCTGAGCCTTGTCTGTGGGAGCAGGAGGCAATGGCCTTTTTTCTTACCTGTGCTGGGGCTCAGCTGCTCAAGCATTTTGCTGTCTGCTTCTCCTTCACTGTTCTCCTCCCAGGATATCCTTGGGCATGCCATATCTCCTCAAATCCACATGCCTCAGGGACAGTCCAGATCAGTAGTACAGGTAATCTAAGGAAACCCCAGGAGATCTCTGCTGACTCTCACTTGAGCTGCTGCTCCATCCAGGTAGGGCAAATGGAGAGGTGATACCCTTCAGATCCACTTTTTAGAGCTATTTCTAAATTCTGCTGACTGAGTTGCATAAAGTGAGGTGTCCTCGAGACATTTCAACAGCTCTTGTCAACACCGACAGCTTCACCCTGCTCTGTGTGGAAAAATGCAGTGGGTGTGCCTTGTGCTGGTGCAGAGCTCACCTGGAATAACCCCTGAGGGCTGCCTGCCTGCCCTGGAGAGGCTGTTGCCCAAGATAACCTGAGTGTATCCTCCTCTTCAGCTTTCCTCCACATTGTGCAAGTGGTATGTGAAGCTTTCCAGGTACAACTGGCATTCAGATTTCACATGTCATTTCCCCATCTGATCATTCCCAATGGCTTGGGCCTTTCAAGAACTTAAATTTATGGCAGCCTTTAACTTGGGACAATCAGAAGCTTCTGACAGCAGGTGTGTCCTGGGCTGTTTGCCTTGGTAAAGAACTGGTGGCTCTAGCAGGTAAAAATAGCACCTATATAAAACCTGATTACACTGGTGTCCAGAAGAGAAACAATTTCTGGCATCTCAGGGCCACTGACAAAATTTTCTGATTTTTCCCTTTGACCAGCTACTTGATTTCTCATGATCTGAGCTACCACCAGCAGCCTGGTTTTGCTAGGCATTTCTCTTCCCCTATTTATAAGCAGGTTTCAACCCTGTAAAATGAAAAGACTCTTTTGTTTTTCTCCCAATCAAAAGAGACAACAAAACAGCTTTAAAAACACGAGTAAAAGGACCTTTCCACCTGCAGGGTGGCAAATGAACGATTAATGTGAGGGCTTGCAGGACATCTGTGACACTTGCAGTGCTGTGGCAAGGGAAGGGCAGGATGGCCTCACTCCTGCCAGCTCACCTCCTGCTGTGCCTGCTGGCACCTGCCTCTCTGCCACTTACCCTAAATTGGTTTGTTTTTCCTTATCTTCATAAACGGTCCTGAAAAGTCAAAGCAGCATGGCAGAAGTGTGAATTCACAGCATAAAGCAAATAATTCTGCTGCACCTAAGAGAGCCCCAGGGACTGAGAGGGGAATAGTTGAAAATTACTTGTTGCTATAGCATAGGGATGTTGTGTGCAAATTGGCAGAATCCCACCTGATTGCTTTGTTTAGCCTCAAATTGAAAGGCATTAAGCAAGCACATGAACTGGGGCCATCCCCCGTCCCTCATGGTCAGAGAGGGAGAGCTGTGCTGAGGGGCTCCTGATCTTGGCAGCAGAGAAATGCACTTCTGGGAAAAGCTGAAGCACTGTCATTTCATTTTGGGAAGCAACAGCCTGAAGGATGAGGAGAGGGCTTGGAAAGGAGCAGGAGGGAGGGAAGGGGGCCTGTGGAACTTTGCCACCTGGCATCAGAGGCCAGGGTCCCTCCAGCACCTCAGCAATGCCCAGCCTGAGAGGGGCAGGTCCCTTTTTGAGAGGAAAAGTTTCATGTCTCCACTTGGCTCTGCATTTCATAGCAGGTGCTCTGCTCCACAGAGTGGGACTGGGCTCCAAGTTTTATTGGTGTGGACTCCAACTCCCAAATGCTATTTACAGGGAAATTGAAGACCGCCTTCAAAATTAACAATAGATGGCTATAAATCTTACTCAGTTACCTAGCAACTAACACAATAAAATCCTAAGGTTAAAAGGAGAAGGGTTATTTGGAGATACCTTGGGGAGCACATAATGGCCATTTGCATTCCTGGGTGGGAGGACACAAAAAAAAATCCTGGGATGTTTACAAATGAGTGTATTGATTAAAGGAAAAAGGTGGAATTACTCAGTACCGTTTTAATCAAAATACCTCAGAACAGGAAAATCTGACAAAAAAAGTAGTAGTCAAATGGCTGTGATAAAAAGCACTCAGAAAATGTATGGTGATCTACAGAACTTGTAGAAGGGTATGTTAAGTTGCTAAGCCCACTTTGTTGCCATTTGTGACATTTGAAGTGTGTGTTCTGCAAAGCTACCATGTAATAAACACTCAGAGTGAATCTGACCATTACGTGCCTGATGGAATATGCCCCAGAAAATCCTACGCAGTGCAAAAAAAATTTAAAACTGAAGTAACATAGCATGATTCATCCCAGCCTGGGTTCCTGTTATGCACAGCACAGATTGAAATTCCATATCCCCACCTCAAACTGGGGTTTATGCACACAGCCTTTTCTGCCTGCAGAAATTGCAGATCTTGGAGCTGGAATCAGCTGAAACACTGAGAACTCCTAAAAGACCCTCATGGGGGCACATTTACCCAGGAAGAAGGAGGCTGGTGGAGGAAAGATGCAGCAAATTAGATGTCTGGTCCCCAGCACACTCCTTCAGCAGCTGTGGCACTTAGTGTTTTTTTAAGCTCTCCTTTTGCTGTTTGAAAGGCTTCAGACAATAACTTCCTAATAACAGTCAGACATTTATTACCTTCAGGGTACTAGACGGAGGCAGGATTCATGTTGAGCTGTAATTCACCTGCACAGGCTGCTGGCAGGAGGAACCATGAGGGGACTGACTCGGTTTGTAACAGCCAAATTCACCTTGACATCACAGAGGGAGGAATGGATGGGTCCAGCATCAAAATGAGAGCTGCCTTCTGCCTTACTCCAGTGCTTTCTGTTGGTGCTACCCCTGCCTTGGTGCTGATGGTCAGGGCTGGACTGTGAGAGGCACAGGGGTGTCAGAGCTGATGGAGGGATGCTGAGAGCTTCCTGCATGAGAGCATTTTGGAGGTGATTTCCTGACATGAGGCATGGTTTGCAGGATCGAAGAGCCAGGGGCACCTTCCTGGAAAGAATAGCAAATTTTCCTGGCTTCACACACAAACCTGTTTTGTCTGCCAGCTAACTCCCATCCAGAATTGCTGGACCAGAGCTGGAGGCAGACTTTCCATGGTCTTTGGGGGCACAAGTTGTTCCCATATTTCCCATCCCCTGGTTGCACCCACTGCTGTGGACCTGCAGCTCCTCTTCCTGGGTGGTAAGGACTGCAGCAGGACTTGGACACAACCACTGCTGCTATTGCACATGCTGGTGTCCCACATGGGATGGAGGTCACCAGGAAACAGAGCCCTAATGACAGCTCTGCCCTGCATCCCAGGCTGCTCCTCTGCATGGAACTATCCCTGTTCCATCTACCTTGTGACCAAAAGCAACACAGGAGCTGTATTTTTCCTTTCCCTGAGCTCTTTGATTTTCATCATAATTATTTCTGTAATGTCATGTACAACAGGGAGGAGGAAGCAAAGAGCATCCCTGTCATTTCCCTCCTCTTGGCCATCCACATCTTCACAAGGGAAATGGGTCCAACTCACAGTGCATGAATGGAGCAATTTGGGTTTTCATCTGGTTTAGTCATGAGAAGGGCTGGAAGGGGAGTCATTCCTAGGCAGGTTTGATTGAAACAGAAATGGGAGGGGAAGATGACGTATGGAACAATTTAAGTGACAGCAGAAACAATAATTTGTCAGACAAACTGTCTAGCATGTATTATACATGTGTGTCTGTTTCTGAGCCTATTTGACAGCAGTATCTGACACCCTCCACCTCCGAGCTGAGTCTGCCTCCACTCAAGAGAAAGATCTCCATGTCTATAAAAATAATAATGCAAAATCCCCTTTTGAAAGCAGCTCTCATGGTAGCACAGGTAGGGCTGGAGCTGTGTTGCTCACCCCTGCCCACCCAGCCATGCCAGGATGGTGCATCATCCCCTTTGCACATGGTGAGAACAAGGGAGTGGGAGTTTATTTCCTGAGAAATCTTTACTCTTGGCAGCTTTTCTGGGGGCGGAAAGAGGAGCATTCAGGCCAATGAGATAATGTATCCCCTCCCTTTCCCAAATGTGTCCCAGAGATGATGTTCTGGCCTGGCTGTTTCCTTATGGAGATGGAGCATCTGAGCATCCCTGAAAGTGGATGGAGTCCTCCTGAATAGCCCTTCATTTACTCTGGATATGTCAGACCAGAGAGAAATTGCTGTTCCCACGAGATATTGAGGTGATCAGGAGTCCCTAAGGACCTGACTTTACTGGGGTCTGTGCTGCCTGAACGTTTTTCTGGCTCTGCATGGATCTGATTCCCCAGATCCCTCTCTAGGCACAGCAGAGCAGAGGCAGTGAGCACCCCTCACCCCTCCTCTCTGCATCTTCTGCCCTCCCAGGCTGAGCCCTCATTTTCCCTCTTCTGAACATGCTGATGCAAGCTTTGATCCTCAGAGCCTCCCCTGCCTTTTGCTTGTGCCACCCCCTGTGCCTGCAGTGTCTGCTGGCCTGAGCCTGGAGGATACAAGCATGCAGAGTGACAGGGGAGTTTGGCAGCTTCATGGACAGCTTGGGATGGAGGGAGGGGACCTGCCAGCCTTGTTTTAGGTAGCAATTTAGGACCTGCATCTTCATCAGAAGGCTGGAGCTGTGATTCAGAACAGCCACACCTCCAAGGAGTTTATCCTCTAACTTTGACTTACATTTGCTGTTTTAAACTCATAGCAGATGTCCTCACCAGCCCTGTTATTGAGGGCACACAGCATCTCTTGCAACAGCAGAGCAATTAAAGAGGATTTGCAGGTCACCTTTAAAGCATTTCCCTCAGCACGTTGAATCTTGTTATAAGTCCTGTATCCAATACTGCTTTTATTTCAGCAGTTTTAAGTGAAGTTTTAAATAATCTGAATCTTGTGCAAGACACCCAAAATGCTGGGGATTTTCAGGCCCTCTCTTGCATGGCACCCTGAAATCCCATTGTTCTTCTGTAGAGATAGCAGTAACTCAGCAGCCTGATAATGTATTCCACACTGGATAAAGGCTGCAGGTAGAGATGTTTCAGTACGAGGTCAAACCCCAGTCTGCAACCAGTTGTCTACTGTGTGATGAAATGTGTACTTGGAGAGATCGCCTCTTCCCTTGAGAGTTTATAATATATTCATGCACCACTGTATGGGTTGGAAACTGGGAGAGAAACCAAGAAGGAAAATGATGAGGAAATTTAGCAGAAGGGAGCAAAAGAGGGAAGCTCGGAGGGTTTTGGAAAGGTAAAAATAGCAACCACAGAAACACAGAGCAGGGAGCATTCAATATTTTCCCAGTGCCACGAAGAAAGCCTGTGAAAAAGGAAATTTTCACCATGATCAATTCTTTTTTATGTGGAGTTTTTTTCTTGGGTTGGATTTATTTGTTTTATTTGTTTTATTTGTTTTTTTAAGGAAGCACGGTATTTATGGCAGGAAAGAGTAAAAATCTCCCCGAAACTTTTTGCCTAAGACTCTTCAAAAGGCCAGCTCAGCTACACAGCTCCCAGCCTCATTTCAGCCTCCCAAGGAGGAAGATACAAGAGAAAAATTAACAAAAATGAGAACTGACTGAATGAAAAAAAGACATTATCAAAGGGCTACCATTTTAACCAGCTGTGAGGCAGCAAGGGAAGGGAACAAAGAGGCAGGGAAGGAGGAGAAGGAGCTGACAGGATCTGCAAACAACCCCAACCCTGGGTGAAGCTGTGAAATGCTAATGGCAAAGCTGCTCCAGCCCCACTGGGGAAGTTTCCGAGGAGCCCTGTGCTCTGTGAAGCATTTGCTGCTTCTCCTCTCCCCACGGTTCATTTTGCTCTGCCTTGCACCAGATGTGCTGTTTGATTGCAAACCCAGGGGCACGGGCTGGCTGCTGGCTGTGGGCATTGCTCTTAGTGCACTGTATTTATAACAGGAGTGGGCTGATGCATGGGCAGCCCCACAGATCCCAGGCTCCCATCCCCACAGATCCCAGGCTCCCATCCCCACGGATCCCAGGAGCACATCACCCAGCCCCATGCATCCCAGGCTCCAATCCCCACGGATCCCAGGAGCACATCACCCAGCCCCATGCATCCCAGGCTCCCATCCCCACGAATCCCAGGCTCAGAGCCCTGCTGGCCCACAAGCAGCTCTGGAGGACCGTGAGCTCCGGGGCTGTAACAGGTGCTTTGTGTCCTGCTCCAGCATCTCAGGCCGCAAATATATTTCCTGTGACAGTGTTTTTCCTGCACCCTGCTCGTGTTTGTGGGGGAAATCTCGAA